>CM019740.1:24290647-24466674 GCA_009761775.1 Ficus carica
TCGAGGGAGTGTTGCCTAGGCTAGTACCTTGGAGCCCGACAGTGATCTGCTCGAGATTCCCAAAGGAGAGCTAATTCGGGGATTAACAGCCCAGCGAAAGTGATGGTAGGTCAACCCGGTGATCCAAGAAGGGATTGCAACTAACCTGATTTCTCTGGTCTGGTTGGGTCGGGTCTCATCAGGTGGTTGGATCTTCTCCACTGGGCGGGCAAATGAGTTTGCTAGTTTTCGCACACCTCATTCTCTAATGGGAAGGTGGTTTCCAGCGTCGGAAACATTGCACCATCAATATAGATTCTGAGATGAGTTCTACTCAAACTCGTTAAGTATAATATTAGAGCCAGAATTTATAAACGATAGTTGATTTGAATCCTGATTTATTTACATGACACACTAGACGTGAGGTATGTTAGATTGAAAATTTATCCAAAATCACTAGATTACTAAACTGTTGTGATATTTATATTTGATTTCTCAAAGATATTGTGGTGTTTCAGCTTGTACTTTTTTTAATTTTTTATTTTTAAAGAGGTGTTCCAAGTGCTTGCTAAAATTTGAATTCAATCTGACGAGTACCAACCTTGAAAATTCCGCCGAATGTGTCCGAATATTACCTTTGATTTAATTTTGAGAATGATCCCATATAAAATTAAAATTTTCCGGTTCTCTAGCTCGTCTGTTTTTTTTTTCCCTTCTTCTTCTTCTTCGGTTGAGCACTAAGGCCTGGTTTGTTTGGAGGGTAAATTGTTTAGTAGATCTGTTAAACCACTTAATCATGCAGTCGTGGTATACTTGTCAAGTTAATATTTGGTACTTACCAAAGTGCCTAAATTCCTACTCACCATTATCTTTCTCAGTAAAATTTACGTAAGTGATTAAGATAAAATTAAGATTTATAAATCTCTTGAATGTCAATTGTTTAGTTATTAAAAGAAGTACCTTATAAATATGATAAAATAATACATCTAGTTCCTAATCACCATTCCCCTGTTCTTTTTGGTAGATATGAAGTACAGAAAAGGAAACAAGGATTGCAATATCTAAATGAAGCCAAATTTGACATGCACTCTTTATATATATTGCAATATCTAAGGATTTTCATATTTTCTTTAATATTTTCCGTTGTGATTTAAGAAGCATACGATAAGGCTAAGTAACCGAAATAACACATGAATCCATGACCAAAACCATATATTTTACTAAAATACTGAAAAAATATTTACAAAAAAAATAATAAAAAAAAAATAACAGAGGACTCAATTATTGGGACCCCAACAACTGAAATACATAACTGTTCTAAGCGACTCCTCAGATTGCTTCAATTTTTCATCTTTCAACTTCTTAGCCACAACAGAAGAATACTGAGAAGCTGGGATTTTTTTAGCCTGAGAAGAAGATCTGAGATTGGTTTTGGCATGATGTTGTAATGATCTGAGAGCAGAATTCCATCTACAAACGCCTTGATCTTTCAAAGCCTCCACAACTCCAATACTTGTTGCCACTACCCAAGCTCTGCTTGTTGATGAACTCATTTTTGCCTTCTTTCTTGCTTTGAAAAGTTGAGATTAAAAGAAATATGGGAAATTGGGTATATTTCAATTCGACAGGAAATAGAAGTTTGTGTTGGCTTTGAGTCAAGAGGTTGTTATATATATATATAATGCTTTTCTTCATTTATTTTTTTAATTTAGTAAAGAGACAGGAAAAACTAGAGGCTGTTTTAGCAGCAGTTTGGGAGAAACCTCTGGTATTGGTTACATACCATTTGCTCAGCTCATTGCTTTGAAAGTTTGGACACTACGTTACAAAACCAGTGAACTTGCACATTAAATAAAGTAATACACCAACCTAGATAAGTGAGTGTCACTAAAAACAAATGGGACCGTTTTTTTCAAAAGGCGTACTTGATGGAACCAGGTTTTTTGTTTTTTTTGTTTGTTTATTAGCATGCCATTTTTTTTTTAATTCCATGGAAGGAAAAATAAATATGGGAGACGCTATTATTTCTTATTAATAATAAAAACTGCACTTTTACTATTAAGTTAATTTTGTCATGGTTTACTTGCACGTGACCGTTAAAATTTATATCACCTAATATAAAACTACTTTTATTTATAAATTAAATTTTTAAAAATTTTAATTAAATAACTAAATCTACAATTCTTATTTATAATATATAAAGACAATTAAATTTACAGTTCTTACTTATAATGTAAAAAGACAATTATTATCGTAAGATAAATTATAGTTTGATGCTCTGATAGAAGTATAGCTCTTACTATATACTATATTATTACTATATACTAAAAGAGATGGGGGTTTTACTGTTTTTTCTACAATTAATGGATGATTTTGTCTCTCAATCAAATTTTTTTTTTTTTTTTTTAAGGATCTACTATGAGCTAACGGTTTTACCTCTTGGTTACTGTGCGGATGATTCTACCCTTTTGAGTGTGTCTAAGGGTGGCTTTGTCTACTGTGGATGGACTTTTATGCCCTCCAAACCCTAGCTTTTGGTATTCTTTGTTCTCTCCGCCGCTCATCTCTTCTTTTCACTCTGTTTCTCTACTGTTCATGTTCTTCTGATTCTCTCTCTCTCTTCTCATTCTTCAAAGCAAACCCTAGCTTTTGGTCTTCTTTGTTCTCTCTGCCGCTCATCTCTTCTTTTCACACACTCTCTCTACTGTTCATGTTCTTCTCATTTTATGTCTCTGTACCGTTTTCTCTCTCTTCTCATTTTTCAGATCTTAGCATTATCTTTTTTTCTACCTTGCTCTTTTCGCTGTTTATTTTCTCTCTTCATTATTCATCTGTGTTTTCCGTGTGTTTGTTTTCTCTGAACCCTAAATTTTGAATTTTTTTTTTCTTGTCACTGGTTTACTTTTGTGTCATTTTCTTTCTTTTCTGTTGTTGTTCGATTTTTGCTTTCGAACTTTAGATTTTAATTTTTGTTGTCTTGTTTCTTTTTTTTTTCTTCATTCTTGTTTTTGTTTGGTGTTTTTTTTCCCTTTTTGTTTTTTTTTTTTCACTATTCATTCTCTCTCTTGGGTTTTCCCTCCTATTCGAACCTTAAATTTTGATTTTTGTTTTTTTTATTGCTGGTTTATTTTTCCTCTCATCTTTTTTCTCTTTTGTTGTCGTTTCTTTTTTCTGCTTTTTTTTTTTTTTGTTTGTTTTTTTAAATTTTGTTTTCGATTTTCGTTTCTGAAATTTATATTCTAATTTTTATTTTGTTATTACCTATCAATGAACACTTAACGATGGACCTGGACATGAATTGAGAGAGAGCTGTTATCATCCTAGTTAGTCTTTGAATTTCTTTAATGGTGCGTGGCGGTTGCAAGTCTACTATAGCATGTGCTTAGGTCGGGTTCACCTCAATGCCTCGATGGTTTACCATAAATCCAAGAAATTTCCCAAATTCAACTCCAAATGCGCATTTGACCGGGTTTAATTTCATCTGATATTGTCTAAGAGTATCGAAGCAATCTTTTAGGTTGTCATTATTCCATACAACCATCTACCACAAATTAAAACAAAATTGTAATAATATGAGATGAACTACCGAAGACAAACTGACCCACACCACCAAAGAGGTTGGGAAACGTAGAGCTATAGGTAGGGAGGGAGGGACGGAGGGAGGAGTCATGACTAAAACTGTTCTACTTTTTTCTTTTATTTACTTCTCTCTTTTGTTTCTTAGCATATCATTTCCTTTTTAGTCTTTTAGAGGAATTATTAAATGAAAATTCATATTATGAGTGATGTCTCATTTTATTATAGAGAAAATTACCGTTTTAATTGTTAGATTATTTTTTTTAATAAACTGAGTTGTAAATATATATGCATGTTAAAAACTTACAATCACAATATAAAATTATTCACACTTATAGATAGATAATTAAAATGATAAAACGGTAGTTCTTATCATAATGAGAAACGGTGATCTCTATCGTAAAAATTGAATAGTTGGATGCTTTGGCTGGTAGAAGTATAGATCCTGTTTTAGTCATTGTCCTTTTTCAATTACTATAAAATCTTACCGCATAACATCTTGAAGCTGCATGAAATATAATTTTTTTTTAATTTTTTATTAGAGCATCTTTAACTAAAGTGTAAAGTAATATCATATTTAAAATTATTCAACTAATAAATTTTTTTTTTACAATTTTTAAAGTTTTAACTATGAGAATGGCTAATATAATATTTAAATAATATAATATATTGGAGCACAAATAAAATAGCATGTCAAAATACATCAATTTTCACAATTTTTTGATTCAAATACAAAGTTGGTATGGACATTTCTGTTAGAGATCGTATATCAAAACTAGGATTAAATTTTTAGGGGGAAAAGAAAAAAGTGAAAGTGATAATTTTCAATTAATAAATCTCAACCATAAAAGTAAATAAATATTGAATTCGTAGTTTAGTAAGATTTTCCATTTTCTTGTTGCTCTGTTTTCAGATATCCTCTTTATCAGATCATGTGTGTGTATATATCTATAGGCATATATACACACACGTAATAGTAGTTCATGATGTTGGATTCAATGCCATAGCTAGTTATTACCTCTTCGCTTTTTTTTTTTTTTTTTTTTTTTTTTGGGGTTTCCCTTTTCTGATTTTTGGCGTAGCACCATAGCCTGGTTTCATAAAATATATAAATGAAGAATGTAGACCTTTGTATTTTACTAAAATACTGAAAAATATGTTACAGAAATAATAACAATAACAATATTAACAGGAGACTCAATTATTGGGACCCCAACAACTCAAGTACATGACAGTTCTAAGAGACTCCTCAGATTGTTGCAACTTCTTCTTAGCCAAAGCAGAAGAGTACTGAGAAGAAGCTGAGATTTTCTTGGCCTGTGAATAAGATCTGAGATTGGTTTTGGCATGTTGTTGTAATGATCTGAGAGCAGAATTCCATCTACAAACGCCTTGATCTTTCAAAGCCTCCACAACTCCAATACTTGTTGCCACTACCCAAGCTCTGCTTGTTGATGAACTCATTTTTGCCTTCTTTCTTGCTTTGAAAAGTTGAGATTAAAAGGAATATGGGAAATTGGGTATGTTTCAATTTGAGAAAGGTGAAGAAATTGGGTTCTGATTTGTGTTTGGTTGAGTCATGCTGTTGTGCCCTTTATATATATATATACACATATATAGATATATTCAAGTACTGAAGAGAAGAGACATGGAAGCAAAACTAGAGGCCGTTTTACCAGCGGTTTGGGAGAAACCCCTGGTATTGGGAACAAAATACCATTTGCTTTAAAAGCTGTTAAATTTATGACAGATGTAGTGTACTAGCTCATTATTGAATAAACCAACCAAAGACAAGTGAGTGCGACATAAAAACAAGGGGGACGTGTTAAACTGGTTTTCTTTTCTTTTTCTTTTTCTTTTTTTTCTTCCCATAAACTGTTAAAGGATAGAGAGCGTGCCGTTTAATATTCTAAAAATACTCAAAACACTGCTTGTATTTAGTCCAAGGTTCTATTTAGAACACTATCCGTTCGATTGATAAGTTTCATTTAAATTAAATTATATTTTTTTATCATATTTTTCATCTTTTTTGAAAAAATTAACAAAATTATTATTTAAATTTAAAAATTTCAACTCAATTAAAATTGAATTTATACACCAAACAGGTCCTAAGGACCCGTTTGATAAAATGATTTGAGTTAAAATTTATAAATTTGAGTTGATTGACTTTTTAAAAATTAGTTATAATATTTATTGATTTTTTAGAAAAAAAAATAAAAATTGAGATAAAAAAATATAATTTAATTTGAATTGAATCGTTTCACCAAATAAATTTTAATTCGTGTAGTAAAGTTTTTTTTTTTTTTTTTTTCTAGAAAATAAAGATATAGATTTTGTTTTATCCCTTTGATCATTATAAGCAATTAGAACTCGTTCAGGGAAGTATTGAAACAATATTTCCAAAACGGTTTTTTTTTTTTTTTTCCTTCAACTCAAATTTGTTTTTAATATTCACATTTACAAATATCTATAGTAAACTCAAATTTTAAAAATCCATAACTTTGTTATTTTAAGTTCAAATAAGATGATTTTTTTCTTAAATAAAATATAGAATTTCAAAGAAATAAAACAAGATTCATGTTGATTTTTTCTTTCCAAATACATTTCAAGTTTTTATATTTTTTTCACTCCAAATAGTTTTTTCAACCAAACACACATTTGCAAAACTTATCTCAAATTAAATCTAAAATGTCTCCAATAATATGTTTCCAATACCTCTCCTAAATGAGCTCTTAGACACAATAATCATATTTCGGCTTGAAATAAAAAAGTTATATATTTTTTTAAATGAAAAGTTATGTAACTTTTAATATTTGAGTTTTCTGAAAATTAAAGAGAAGTAAAAGCGATGTGAATTTGAAATGAACAGTGAAAACAAATTTTGAGAAAATAAAACTCCACCACTTCAATTGGAGTTGGAACACCAAATAACCCCTAAATATCATTTTTGCACCTCTTATTTTGCGAATACCAAAACACCTTTGTGTTTGTAAAGTTAATCCTATTAAGCTCTTTAAGCAATTAAGTTTTTGAAAATGTTAAGATGTTATTTTAAATAACTTAAATATATAAAAAAAATTAATTACTTTTCTTAAAAAAATATTTTAATAGATATTTTGATTATTTTGAGTGGTTTTTTTTTTAACTTTAAGATTAATTTCATTTAGTAATTTAGTTTCATATGGTTTAAAATTGTATTCAACATAATATTAAAACTTGATATTTTCAAAATTTTATTATTTCAGGAAATTTTGTGGCTGATTTTATAAACAAGGGTGGAGTTTTTGGATAATAAAAGAGGCAAAAGTAGTTTTTAGGCTAAATACAAAGAGTGTTCCATTCCCAATTTATTCGTTGAAGCATGAAATGAGAATTCTACAATAGGTATAAAAAAATGAAGTTCATATAATATGACATCCTATTTTGAATTATCAATAAGAACTATTGTTTTAGTTGATAGATTAGTTTTTCACCAGTATATCATGCAGTGTATACTTTTTAGGTCAGCACTTTATAGATATGACTGTTAAAATATTAATCTGACGACTAATTAAAAACAATTCTTATTAATTGGTACAAAATAATAGGTCTTATCGTAAAAGCTCTAATGAAAATAAAACCTATTAAAATTTGCACGTGACAGAGAAATACTAATAGATTAGACCATTGAAAGTTTACAATCCAATGGCTATAATATTATTGTTTACTCTAGTGTAAAATAAGAGATCATATTGCAAATATTTTCATTCATATAAAAGATATACATGTATTTTTTTTTTTTAAGAAAAAATTGATGCGATTTTGATTAGATTTACAAAGCATTACTGGTTTTACACTAGGAAATTCCAAAATAAAAAAAGGTGGTCTTAAGGGTCACAACTTTTCTTTTGTTTTATTTAGTAACTAACATGATTAGAGAGTTCTTTTGTTTTTGTTTTTAGTATTGGTAGCTCTAGATTTATGCTTATTCAACACAAGTTTTAAACATTTACTAATAACAAAAATAAAATTCGCATGTGTTGTTGTTATTAAAAGTGAAATAAAAATTGAGATAATGGATTATTGTTTTTTTAAGCATGCACGATATCTAAATTAGTAGGAAATTTCGATAAGAAGAAAAAAAGATAAAGTGTAAATTTACTGTTTAAAAAAAAAAAAAAACTTAAAAATCCCTCCTCCAAATCCATGACGAATTTATCTTTGGCATTGCGACAAGGGGTGCAGAAGTGTCATGAGTTGCCCCATGCATCGACAAGGCGAGGCTAGGCTAGGAGAGTCGAGAATCCAAACAACGTTTGCGAGAGAGATGAATTTTTAGGTTTTACTTGTTCATTCTTGGCTTCTCTGATTGTCAATGAGTTTTTGTTCCTCTTTTTTATGATTTGAGTTTGGATTTTCTATTTTTGGTTTTTTCTCTAATATATGGCCTAATCTCTGTTTTTTTTTTTTTTTTTTTTTTTGCCTTCAAATTTGCCTCCTTTTTTTTAAACTAGTTGAGGTATGTACGATACACGTATTAAGTTGTAATTGAAAATTCTCGTAATGTATAATATGAACACTAATATGTCAAAAAGGAAAATAAAAGAAAAAAAATTTTATTTAAAGATATTAGAAGATACATTAATAATAGTCCAAGTGAAAGCATAAATTTAATCATGGAAAATTAAAAAAAAAAAAAAAAAAAAAAACGCACGAAATCAGTAGTCAAACTTGGTCACTGCCAATAAGATTAAATTTTCTGATGAGAAAGCTGAGATTACATGATATAGGTATGTGTATATGTGTGTGTGTGTGTGTGTGTGTGTGTGTGTGTGTGTGTGATAGACAATAATGAAAGTTGAGCTTCTAATGGAGAAACAATGAAAAAAGGAATAATAATAAATAAATAAATAAATAAAAAGGTATTCAAATATGAGGGTAAGAGACTATGATAAATTAAAGAAACGAGGAATGACATTCTAATGAATCCTTCCTGTAATATTCTCTAGCTTTAGAAGTTGGCATATAGTCACATTGATTTTCTGAACGTATTTATAATCATTGCTCTTTGTGTAATTATAATTTTTTCATTCTATTTGATACCCAAAGCATTTGAAAAGAAATGCTAGTAACATTCATCTTATCACTTGTTCTATCACTCCCGCTACCTACATCTTTCATTGCTTTGTACATCATATTGACTTAAAATTAAAATGATTCGACATAAAAAATAAAAAATGAGACTTTTGTTGTTAGATAATGTTAAAACAAATTTGAAAATTTCTCCTGCCAAACCATATCGAATACTAATGCGAGACACCATAGAGGCTGACTTTTGTTTATGATTCGATGGAATAAAAGTTAATGGAATAAAAGTTAAACGAATGGTGGTTATATACTTTTATCTTTGAGTTATTATTATTATTATTATTTTTTAAAAGGGTTATTATTATTGTTATTATTACTATTATTGTAATATTTTTTTTTATCTGTTTTCTTACTTCTTCAACACACTCTAATCAAGTTGCCTCCCTTAGTCACATAAGCTTTATGAACTTTTATTTACTTATTTTTTTTTTATAACTTTTTGCTGGTTGGTTGGTTACACAACTATCTAAAACTAATTTTTTTTACACCTTAAATTTTTAAATATCCCTACTAAAATATACTTTATCTTTTTGATAATTTTATCCTTAAATAAAATTATGTTAAAATCCATTCTACACCGTAAAATATATACCACATTAAACATAAATAAAAATATAATTTTTTGGAAAAACATACATACACTTGTATCTTTTGTATCTCGAATTTCATTTTTATAATTAAACTCTAATTTTTCTTCTATCAAATTATTTTTCAAAAAACAAATTATTAATTAAATTATATTTTGTCAATTACTTTATGTACATTCATCTTATTTTGTGATTATTGAATTTATTGTGAATCTTGAATTTTTGTGTTATTAAGAATTTGTTCTTGTTAAATTAAAATTTTTTTTATCAAAAAACAAAAAAAACAAAAAAAATAAGTAAACATATACATAGTGCTATTTGCTTTTTATTTTTATTTTTATTTTCAGAAAATTTTTTTCTCGATTATTAAAACAAGATTGAGGTGGAAGTATAAGAAGTCATGAGAGATTTTAGTTTTTCTTTTATGTAGGAATAGATTTTAGTATTTTGCGAATCTTTATTGTTAGTAGTTATTGACATTGGGCCTGTTTAGGAGGATATTTACAGATGGTGTTTTGAATGTTAGGTTAAAAATATGTGTTTGGAAAAAAAACTTTTTAAAATGTTATGTGATATGAAAAATTATGCAAAAAAGTGAAATGTGTTAAGAAAAAAATATTAAAAAATAGCTCTTATTTTGTTCATTTCGTCGTTACTAGCATTTTGACATAAAAATAATCTCATTTCGATTTGAAATGAGAAAATTATGGATTTTTAAAATTTTGAGTTTGTTAAAAATGTAATAGAGAAAAAATTTGATGTAAAGTTAGAATTTTAAAATCTAATCGTTGAAACACCATTTTTAAATTGCCTCCTTAACATTCATATCCAGTTATTATATAGGCTGAAAAGACCTTTGAACTAGAACAATGGCAATAGTGTAATTACACTTGACAATGATGGGCCTTCTTTTTCACGTAATTTTTAAGAAGCCTAAGGGTCCATTTGGTGAATGAGTTTAAGTTGAAAATTTTTGTTGACTTTTCAGAAAAGATAAAAACTTTTTCAGAAAAAAAAAAAAAAAAACTGAGATGAAAATTTTGAATTTGAGATTGAACGCCAAACGAGTCCTAAGAAAGATAAACTGGACACGTGGCTCATAAAGAAGGAACAGCAAGCGAGATATGTAATTTAAAAAAAAAAAAAAAGTAAAAGCACCAAAACGCAACCGGTATTTGCATTTTTGATGACTAAATATGAACAATTGAGCTTTATGCACTCTTTTATATATTTAGGAAGTATAAAATAAAAAAAATTTAGTTTTTTTTTTAATTAATAAAAAAGATCTGAGGGTGACCCTATCATTTCAAGGTTTTCAATCCTACAGATATGAACCCCTTTTCCTAGGTATGGTAAGAAGACATATTTTTTATACTCGTTTCTCTTAGTTGGTCATCCGTGGTCTACCCAGTCATTATCAAATCATGTTTCAACAGTCGAAATTAGAGCGAGACCTAAGGGAAAGCCACATGAATCGAATCTCGGTGGACGAAGGGGTGAAGTTAGCAAAGGCACCTACCCTTACCAACCCATCTACTGCTGTGGGTGTCAAATATTTTTGAGTTTTTATTCCTTTGATAAGTGATTAACATGGAATAAAGAAAACTGTGGGTGAATTCTCAATAACACCCATAGCTCAGTCATATTGCACTGTACAGACAAGTACATTAGTAGGATCGTGAGATAAGGAAAACTGGTTACACGGATCTTATATAAATTTAAATTAAAAAGATCATTTTTGTTGCCGAAGATACATATATATATATATATATATAATTTGAATTGGAAACCATATAGGAGCTGGGTTTGAAGTTTTTTCTGGGTGGGGTGTTGTTGGTGGATGTGGGTTCAAAGTTTTGGCATGACAAAAATTTTTTTAAGAGTGTTTTTTTATGTTTTAAATTATGATTTTTTGTTAGATAACTGAAGTACTTTCTTATTTATATCACATGTTTTGTTCATGATTTATTCTGTTAAGAACTTAACGGATTTAGGCTGAAAAAATTAAGATTGTCAATATTTTAAGAGTTTAATAATTTTCTAGTCAAAATTAAAATAGAAGATTAAATTGTCACTAGCTAGGGACTACATTGACAATTACTCTAACTTTTTAATTTAAATAAAAAAAATAATCCAACATGTGATCCAGAATTTATTGTGCCCAAATTGTTGTTATCTTGTTGGAGAAACAAATATAGATTATTAAAGCTTTCTACCTGCAAACTCGTTAGAAATGAAAGGACAAAAATATTGACCTGTAATTAAAAAATGAACATTCATTGAAAAATAATTTTGAAAAATTTAGAATCATGTGGTGGTCGGATTCTCCAGATTTTCTTTCCACTTTTGTTGGGAGAGTTATGGATTCTTTGTCTTATTATGGGTTTCCCTCCTAATTAGGATGGGTTTCGATTGTATCTGCATGTGTTCATGATATTTATGATTTTTTTTTTTCCGAAGGACTATGATATTTGTTTTTGAACAAGTATAGTACTCTTTTTTTCATACTTAATTTTTTTTTTTTTTTGGATTTTTAATGAGGTCTATGCTAGATTATATTTTTAAATATATAGTTTCGGTTGTTACTCTTGCTTGTTTTTAAACTCATCAGTTGATTGAATATGTCTGAATTGTTTTCCTTTTTGGGTGCATTTGAGAGATTTTGGCATACATTTTTCATTTCCTTTTAGTAATATGAGTAGGGTGTTTAATTAGTACTGCAGGATTGGGATTAGAATGAGCTAATAATTTCTTCATATGCTAATAGTTCCCTCTCTCCATCTATTTAAATATAACTCTAAAAAATGAAAATCATACAATGGGAAACTAGTGCTTATATCGTGATAATGAAGCAACAATAAATGCATAATTTACAATATGCTTTAAATAAAATTAAAAAAAAAATCTGATTTAGATTGATTTGGTTGATTGAAAATTCCGTCCCATGTTGTTGTGTTAATTAAACGATAATTGTTTTTAACTTGATTGGAAGTTGGCGCATGTTGTTAATCCTTTGGTGCCCAACTATGTCACGACATTGAGACTACATTGAAAAAAAAAAAAAAAAACATTTTAATAGGAGATAAAATTAAAAAAAATTTATGCAATTTTAACATTGTAAATAGACGATAGAAATTTTTTGAATCTAAAAATATCTGTGCAAAATAGGTTTCAATTGAAAATGAATATAAAGGTTGATACTGAAAAATTAGATTTTTTTTTCATCTCTCTTGAGATGAGATTTTAGGTACAAACAAATATCATCGCGAAACATTTATCTTTTGAAACTTTCATTTTAACTTTTTTTTTTAATTTAATTTTATTTTAAAACTGCTATGCTACAATAACAGATTCTTCACTCTAGTGAAATTTTAGTATACCAAGTTTAGTGTTCAAATAAAACACTCAAAAACAAGTTCACACAATGGATAAAAAGAAAATTTCTATACACAAAATATTATTAATCTTTTTCCTATCATTTATAAACTTCAAATGACAAAACGGAGATTTATATATCTTCCACAACAATTAAATATGACTTTTTTATTTTCCTAAAAAGTAGAATTTGGTAACTTATTATTACTAATAAAAAAATGAAAATTAAAAATATTTTTAATTTTAAAATAGTCAACTTAGAAAACAACAATAATTTGGAACCACATTATATAATATACTAAAGGAATGTCATGTACTGTTCACACATGATAAAATTACTATTTTACCCTTTCATTTTGTTCTTCTTGCCTTTCCAGCTCATTGTTCTACCGACTTTACCCTCCCTTTGTCGTTTGGACGGTTTTGCCCCTCGAAATTTGCCTGTTGGTTTTTTGTGTATAGTGCCTTGACTCTTTTACCCCTCAAACCCTAACTCTTCATCTTTCTCTTCCTCTCTCTCTACCGCCGCTTGACCTCTCTCTCTCATTTTTTTTATTTCTCATTTTTTTTCTTTTCTCTCTCTTTCTGTTGCCGTCTCTGTCTCTGTCTCTCTCTCCTTTCTTCTTCTTCTTCACCCTAACTCTTCATCTTCCTCTTCCTCTCTCTCTCTTGCCTCTTCGCCTCTCTCTCTCTTTTTTTTATTTGTCATTTTTGTTTTCTTTTCTTTCTCTCTCTGTCGCCGTCTCTGTCTTTGTCTCTCTCTCTTCTTTCTTCTTCTTCTTCTTCTTCTTTCTTTCGTTTTGGTTTCCTCAAACCCTAACTCTTCATTTTCTTTTCTCTCTCTGTCGTCGGTTGGGTTTTTTTTTTTTTTCCCCTTTTTTCAGCTTTCATTTTGTTTTGCTTTTTTCCTCTCTATCTCTATTTCTCTCTCTTCTCTTTTTTTCTTCTTCTTTGTTCCGTTTTTGGTTTCCTGAAACCCTAAGTTTGGCTCATCTTTTTCTTCTCTGCTTCCGCCTCTTTTGAGTTCTCAATTTGTTATTTGGTTTTGTATTTTCCTCTTTTTCTTTCTTTTTCTGTGTTTATTTCTTCTGTTGTTTTTCTTTTTTGCATTTTCGGTTTCAAATTTGTACCGGCGGGTTTGTGTTGGTTTTGGTGAAGAAACTTCGTGCTTTTGAAGTTGTTGTTGTTGGAGAACTTGGATTTGCAGGAAATGGTTTTCAACACATGTTTCCTGAGGTTTTTTTTTTTATTTTTTTTTTATTTTTTTTTTATTTTTAATGCTTGATTAAGTTTTGGTTTTGTTTTTTCTATTGTTTTGGGTATTTTGTTCATTTTTTCGTTTATTGTTTTGTTTTGGTTTTTGCATGCTTCATTTAGTCTCTTCTTTTAGTTTTTCCTTAATATGTTTTCTGTTTTATATAACTTAATTTTGATATTCATTTTTTGTTGAATTGTATTTGTAGATTGCAGTACTTGCGATTCTCAGCTGGGTGCTTGAAGTTTCTTACGAATATATTGAAGACTTTTTACGCCTGATGTTTGTATTTTCAAATTATTTGGTTTTTTCCCCCCGGGTATTAATTTTTTTTTCTATGCGAATTTTGATTTATTTATTTTTACTATTTATAAATCTTTTTGATGATTTAGTTGTATTGTAGGATTTAGTTAGAATGTAATGAATTGTTTAGATTTTCTGTTATTTGAATTTTCATTGTTTAGGTTGTTTCTATGTGATATAGTTTGGTTTGGTTTTAGTCATTTGTCCTACATATTTAGTAGTTTTAGTTTAAGTTGTTTTAGTTGTGATTGGATTATTTGTTACATGTTTGTAACTTGCACTCTGAAAATGACTTTTATTGGAATTTGTTGCACGTGTATATCTGTATTCTTTGTTGTCAGTACACGTATTTTTATGTATATACGTATAACTGTTTTGTTACTGCTGCTTTTCACTGACTCGTTATATCTAAATGACAGGTACGAATGAAACCAAATAAAACAACTACAACAGCGAAAATTCAATATTAGTCGTTTAAGGAAACAATAATCCAGAAACCGTACGGTGGATAGATCCGATAATTTTAAAATAAAACCAAATAAAACAACATAAACTGGAACATGACAACACTTAAAAAAAAATAAAAATGACAATATCTGAAAACTTACAACAACTAAAACGACATTAACAGAGAAACGACAACACTCGAAGAATCACCATTAACGACTAGTAGATGACAAAAAAAGTTTGAAAAATAAAGTAAAATAAAATAAAGCTCAGAAGGATAACGACTAGAATGAAACACCGAAGTTCATACACGAAGGTGAGAAAACGACGATTAACTGAAATGGACACAAAAAAACAACGACCTCAAATGTAAAATAACACTGAAAAACGACAATAAATCCAAAAGACGACGAGATCTAGCGACTGTAAAGCGGCTATGTATAAAAATAACCACCTCAGATTTACCCCAAAAAAAAAAAAAAAAAAAAACAATAATAATAGACAAAGATTTCTGATAAACAAACAAGAAAATGAACACGACAACAATACCAAACTAAACAATCCGTACGTCTATCATTTATACTTCCGGTTTTTGTTATATTTATTATTTTATCTCATATATATAGACCAAATATCTCTTTTGGGATGCGTTTTGGGTTTTACTCAGATGAACATAAGAAGTTTTGGTACAACAAAAAAAATTGAAATTTTCAGATGCATGTAATCCAAGATTATAACAAATAAAACGAAAATCCAAAAAAAAAAAAAAACAAAAAGAAGTAAAAATGATAAACATAAGTGATGAAACTGATAAGAGACACTTAAACACACAAAGTAAAATCATGAAACTTATAACGCTTTGAATTTAATGTACATGTAATCTCAAAAGTGGTATAAAAATTTCTCGCTTTGGTCCTCCTCTAAGCCAAAAAGAAAAAGAAAAAAAAAAAAAAAAAAAAAAAAAGGGACATGTAAAATTACATGTCCTTTTTTACATGTCCCCTTTTTTTTTTTTTTTTTTTTTCATGGAAGGACCAAAAATTCAAGAAACTGACCCCAACTTATGGGACAACCTGTATATTAAATGTGTTATGTTTGGTAAGTTAGTTTAACTTCAATTAAATTGTATTTTTTTATCTTAATTTTTTTCTAAAAATAAATAAAATTTATAAATAATTTTAAAAAATCAATTAATTCTAATTTAAAATTTTTATTTTTAATTATCAAACAGAGGTTAAAATTTCAAGCTGAAACAATCATACTGATCTCTTGAGATGACGCGTTACTAGCTTTTCGACAAAAATTGCGGACGTATTGAAGGCCCCAACAACAACCAAGGGAAAAAGCTGGGATGTCACAAAGCCTACCAACACGTGCACATGCACCCTGTACACCATAACCAGCTTGGTCTTATTGCTCGCCATGATCGCTCAATCTTTTCTAGCTAGTTCTTTTTTTCTTTTTTTTTTCGGGTTTAGCTTGAAGTGTGCTTCTTTCGACCTCACAATGAGTTGAATTTTATTTTCCTAAAATAAGAGAGATATAATAGTTTGACACAAATATTATAATTTAAGAGATATTTTGATGCAAATGTAAAGTTTACTGGACATTTTGACATTAAAAATGATGGAAAAACTAACAGACACATATGTTAAAATTCAAGGAGTATAACATATATATTTCATAGTTTAAGGGACATATTTACAGTTGTGATATAATTCACGGGAAACTCATGAAATTTTTCCTTTTTTAAAATTTGATATATAAAACAAAAATTGTAGTTAATAGTATTTTTACAATAATAATTGAAGTAAATAGGCAAGTGAAAAATTTACTGGGTAAATGAAAAATTTACTGACTAAATAACAAAATTACTAAGTAAATAACATATTTACAGAACATATATAAACTATTTATTACTTGGTATATCTGCTCTTTACTCCAAATATTTTAAGAACCGACTATTTATTTCGATTATTTTCTCAAAATTAGTTATTTACTTCTTTTCCCTTTTCCCTATGGAGAAAATTAACCGAAGAATTATGTTTTGAATATCTCATTATAATTTTACCCTCTCTAACATAAGTTAATAATTTTAATATTATAAAATGATAAAATTATTAACTTTAATATTATGATAGATATAAATATGAAAATATTTCAAATTTATGATATTCTTGTATATAACTATAAATATAGACGGATTAGCCTGGCCAGCTTGCATGGTCCAGCTTGCAGACCACTGGACTAGGGACCCCGGGTGGTTCATAACGAAGCAGAGGACTTATTTATTATTATTATATTTATTTATTTATTTATTTATTTTTTTCCTCCTCTGAAGACAAAGCTTGGAATTTATTGTCTAGACTCTAGATGCAGGGCGCACACTGGTTTCAACTTCTCCAAAAGTAAGAGAAATGAGGAATAATGGAACTTCAACTTTTTCTAATTTGTACTGAAGTTCCCATCTATTATTTCACAATTGTGGACAAAAGCAAAATCTTCCACTAGCAAATGGTTAGCAGTAGCACAATAACCCATGATGGGATATGATCAAAACCATGTGTTTCACTAAATAAAGTGGGAATGTACATAAACACATGCATATATATATATATATATATATATTTTGTGAGAGGTAGTACTGTGATAATTTTTTATTAATGAGATTTAAAAAAAAAAAAAAAAAAGAGGTAATTATAAACTAGAGGCTGGTTTACTGGTACATTTGGAGAGATAGAAACCCCCTGGTATTGGACAAACCCGTGGTATTGCGTTGTTAAACAGCATAGTGCATAGTTTTGAAAAACGACGAGGACTTGCTAAGTGATATATATATATATATATATATATATATAAATAGAAAACAGACCTGACAAAGACTAAAGAGACATGTGGGGTATAGCTAAAAAAAATAAAACGAAGGGCGTACGGCTTTCTAAAGGGTTTCTTCTTGGAAACTAGTTTTTCATATTAACACAAGTAGAGTCGGTATGTGAAATAAAATGTGCCTCATTAATTTGGTGGGACTCACTCGCACTATATGGATCTATCGCAATTAAATTGCATTGAGATGAAATGACATTTATCTTTTTATAAATTTTTTTTTTTATCGTTTTAAATTGTTAAGACATTAAAAAATGAAAATAACTAATGAATCTTGCTCTTTTTATTTTCATTATAACAATTGCCCAATGGTTAACCTTATTTTCTGTAAACCTTTATTCAGAAAAGTTAATATACTTATTAGAATTTTAAAAAGTTTATTTACAAATACAACTTTTTATTAAGGCTGTTTTCAGTAAGCATATCGACTGAAAAAGGGTGAAGTAAACCACAGAAAAACAAAACCAAAATAAACACATGAAACGACATAAACCAAACGACAATTATATTAAAGGACATAGCATAACAAAAAAGCGACAACAACCATGTAGCGACGACAAGACTTGAAAAAGATTATGGCTTGTTTGGTAACCAAGTTCAACTCTAATTAAACTGTACTTTTTAATCTCAATTTTTGTCTTTTTTCTGAAAAGTCAACAAAATCTTTAACTATTTTATAAAAAGTCAACTCAACTCAAACTTAAAAATTTCAACTCAACTCAAACTCAACTTATTCACCAAACATCCTCCAAATCAAAACCTGCAACGGAACTAGAAAAACGAACCAAATCAACGACATCAATAGAATGAATCGATAAAAATGAAAAAACAAAATCAAATAACAGTGATACAAGCGATGAGAATTTTAGAATAGAGACAATAAGAAAAGACAATATTTGAAGAAAACGACAACAAATTTTATAGACAGTGACAAAACATGAGAACAAACTGAAAGCGACGGGAAGATCAAAATACGACTAAAAAAATGAGAAGATGTTTAAATAAACAATACGGCAAAGTTTTCAATTTAAGAATATAAGACAAAGAAACATCTAGAATAAAGACACACAGGTGGATGGATTGATAAGGATAAGTGTCTTTAATAAGCTTCTCCTCTTCATTCATCTGGGTTCGATTCTCATTGTCTTTTCTTAGGTCTCGTTTTAACTTTAACTGTTAAAGTATTGTTTGATGATGATATTGTAAGCTCCGGATGGTCGACTGAAAGAAACTAATATTAAGAACCTGTGTTCCTACCATATCTAAGAAAAATGGTTCCTACTTGTGGAGTTGAAAACCTGAAAATAATGAGATTATCCGCGATCCTTTAAAAAAAAAAAAAAAAAAATCTAGTATAAAGAAACTATATGTAACATGATCTACTATTTTTACTCTATACCCATAATAAGAAAACACAATGGTCTTCTGTTTCACCATATCATTCCGAGATCAAAATGATCAATGGAAACCACAATTTGCTTTAAAAAAAAAAAAAAAAAAGGAAGGAAATTTTTTCTATAATTGAAAGTTTTATTAAAAAGAAAAGAAAAAAGAACTTACAATATTAAAAGCATGAAAAGAAAAAAAAATCCCAACCAAGCAAATTATAAACTATATAGAAAAACATCCTAAAAATCATTAGGGTTTTCTCATTTTAAAACCCTTATGTTCTTAAGTTTGCAAAACACTCATCACTAGTAAAAATTTTCTACATTTATATTCTCTACATATCACCAAAAACTTACACCATATCAACCAAGCAATTCAAAAGAGAGATCTAAATATTCTTAAAATCTAGTAGTGCTGGGACCCCAGCAACTCAATTCCATGACTTTCCTCATCTTCTCCTCCTTTGTCCGATTCATGCTATTAGAAACTGCAGAGACAGAAGAGGAAGAGATTTTCTTGGCTTGAGAATAAGATCTGATATTGTTCTTGACATGTTGTTGCATCGACCTCAACACGCCGTTCCATCGGCAGACCGATCCTTGATCCTTCAGCGCCTCGACGGCTCCGATACTCGCCGCCACGATCCAAGCCTTACAAGATGCGCTCATTTTTTATTTTTTATTTTATTTTTTTGGGCTGGTTGAAAATGAGAGAAGTAGTAGTGAATATTGTTAAGGAGAAAATATGAGACTTCAATTTTGATTGTGATGCTTGGAGAGGAGGCTGGAGTGGGTTTATTTCTATATATAGAGCGGAGGGTGTGTGATTTTGATGGAAAGGAGTCGATTAGTGAAGAATTAGAGTCCACAGAAAGATGGTGTACCGATGGCTTGGGAGAGAATTAGTGGTAAAATAGGGGCATAATCGTGTGCTTAACTTGGGTGCGCAGGTTAAAAAAAAAAAAAAAAAAGCTTTGTTTTCAGCCCCAAAAAAAAAAAAGAAAAAAAAAAGAAAAAAGCCAAGCAAGCAAACGAGCAAACAAAACTGGGTGCTTTGGTTTTGGGTACAAACGCGTAGGACCTCGGTTTATGGGCGACGGCTTTAAAATAAGGGTGAAAAAAAAAAGCGACAACTTTAGCCTCAAAAAAAAAAAAAAAAAAAAAAAAAAAAAACCGACACAAACGTTAAGGATATGAAAAAAGCAACAGTGAGAAGAGAAATTAATATTTAAAAAGAAACGACAAGGCGTAAAAAACGATAACATAGAAAACGACATCTAACTTATATATAAATATAAACATTTTTTAATTTAAAAATAGTTCATTCTCAATCAAATACACAATTTTAAAACTAAACTCAACTCTAATTAAAATAACTAAAATTCTAACTTAAGTGAATTAACTAAACGGCCTCTGGAACAACTGAAAGTGGAAGATTAAACTATGACTAAAAATTAGACGAGGATCAAAATACGAAAAAAAAAATAAAAATAAAAAGCGACAAGACGAAACATGAAAACGACTACAGAAAGCAACTAATTAAAGAACACATAAAACGATAAGAACAAGCAGAACTGATCTCAAGAAATAACAACAATGAGGACGATCACCTTGGAATGTAAACGACAAAAATGAGCACAAATGAGGAAAAGGAATAATAGAGAATGACTATAACTCGAAGACGGTCAAAACAAGGAAACGACAGGTACTAAAAAGACCCAAAAAAAAAAAAAAAAAACGAAAAAAAAAAAGAAAAAGAAAAAAACAACTAAAAACTAAAAACAATTACCGAACTGGTAACGACAGAGTTTGAAACCAAAATTAATAACGACAACGGAAAAGACACTAGTTTGGAACTTACAACTTCAGAAACGACAAGAAAATAAGAACAATAATGAACATAGACGACAAATATCTGAGATTAAGAACTGATAAAACGACAATAAATTGACGAAGAAACTAGAATGACGTCAACTGTTTCTACTCTATAATAAAAAATAATTAAAAAAAAAAGTGTCATAATTTGTCCTGTTTTACCATGTCCTCATAATGTTGACACTCTTCAGCACCAAGAGAGAGACACAGAGAGAGAGATAGAGAGGGTGGAGGGAGAAAGAGAGAATCAAAAGAAAGTAGACAATATGTACTTTTAATCGCAGAAAATAATCATAAGAAATCACGGTTTGCTAGGGATAAGAAACAATGGAATTTTCTTTTCTATAAGCAAAAAAATTTTTAAAAAAGAAGAGAAAAAAAAAATACTTATAGAACTAATAAAGGCATAGAAAAAAAAAAATTCAAAGAAAGCAAATAATAACAACCTATCAGGAGAAGATTAAAGAAAGCAAATAATAACAACCTATCAGGAGAAGATTAAGTTTGTTGGACAAAATTTCCTTAATCAAGACTTTTATCCAATTTTTTCTTCAAAATATCAAGATCTGCTAATTTCTCCTAAGAACTTGAACCAATAATTTTCGTCTCTTTCTGAACAATAATACAAAGGTTGATAGTACGTATTATCCTCGTCAAGATTTCGATCTTCAGAAATTAAAGGCAAAACCAAAAGAAATAATAAAAACAAATAAAACTTTGATGGCAAAAAATAATATATAAATAAATAAATCAATTTAAATACATACACGTAACAAATCAAAATTTTCTTGATTTGTATTGATCTCTACATATAACCAAAGAATTACACCAGATCACCCAAGAAATTCAAAAGAGAGATCAAAATATTCTTAAAATCTAGTAGTGTTGGGACCCCAACAACTCAAGTCCATGACTTTCCTCATCTTCTCCTCCTTTGTACGATTCATTCTATTAGAAACTGCAGAGACAGAAGAGGAAGAGAGTTTCTTCGCTTGAGAATAAGATCTGATATTGTTCTTGACATGTTGTTGCATCGACCTCAACACGCCGTTCCATCGGCAGACCGATCCTTGGTCCTTCAGCGCCTCGACGGCTCCGATACTCGCCGCCACGATCCAAGCCCTACAAGCTGCGCTCATTTTTTTTTTTTTTTTGTTTTTTGGGGGAGAGAAGTAGTAGAGAAGATTGTAAAGGAGAAAATATTAGACTTTGAATTTTGATTGTGATAGCTTGGAGAAGGGGTTGAAGTGGGTTTATTTCTTTATATAGAGAGAGGAAGGTGTGTGTGGTTTTGATGGAAAGCTTTCAAGTGAAGAATTTAGAGTCCACAGAAAGTTGGTGGGTACCAATGGTTTGGGAGAGAATCAGTGGTAAAATAGTGGCAAAACCATGTGCTTAATTAACGCGGAGGACCTTGGGGAAAAAGTTTGTTGGCCAAATAATACGGAGAAATGCCTGATTATTATTATTGTTTTTATTTAATAAACATATTAAATTTTTTTAATTTATAATTTTTTCATTCTTTGTAATAAATAACCTATGACTATTGGGGATGCAATAGTTGATGGTCAATATATATTCAATTTTTGATTGACTGATATCAATAAATAATTCTTTTATAAGTATTATTGTATCATTAATTTTTAAAATTGAGATAAAATCAGATATATAACTACTGTTAAATTATAATTATAATCACTTGTGTATTTTTATTTTATATTTATTTGATCGGCTTTAATATTCTAACATGGTATTCTTATTTTAAATAGCGCCACTTCTCACACATAACGGGTTCTTTTCTTTTCTTTCTTTTCTTTTCCTTTTTCTCCACCCACCCCCCCACCCCCCCCCGCCCCCCCCCCCCCTCCCCCCAAAAAAAAAAAAAAAAAAAACAAAAGACTTGCGCTTAAAACAAAACCATGAAATTGTTCCTAGGAGAACGCACACAACTTTTTATTTTTATTTTTAATTAAGGTGATGTAAGCATTATATGTGTGGCTTTTTCCTGGACGGCGATTCATGTCATGTCATGTGGTCTTATGGAGTCCCAAGCGAAAACCATGTAACAACCAAAAACTATTATATTTCTATGAAAAAAAAAAAAAAAACAAATAAACAAACAAAAACAACTATTTCTACCGAGGGTAAAAAAAACGAAAAACTACCATATATTATTTCTACCGAGGGGAAAAAAAAAAAAAACAAAAAACTACCATATATATATGTGTGTGTATATATACACACACACACAATTGTGGAAATTTAACACACTAGCTAGATTCTAGAAATCATTTCGACCAAAAAAAAAAAAAAGCACACTAGAAATCAACATCATGGTGAAGACGCTTATTCCACGCACATAGCAGTATGATAAAGAATTTATTGCAAGTTACCTCTTTACCTTTGACCCGTTTTTATTTATTTATTTATTTATTTTATTTCAACTCTTGTTCTTTTATTGGAAAGCCAATAGATCCACAGAAAAATATCACATGATCTAATTTTCATGTCCGTCAGTATATACACCTCAGGGCACTAGAGAATTTTTATCACTCTCTAAGAAACTCCCTTATTGGAATATATTTTCCTTGTACATACAAATTAGAGTTTTTAGTGTACCAATATTAGAGGCGAGCAAAACAACCATTTTACTCTAAAAATGTTCCAAACCACACCACCCCCACACGATATGGTGCGAGTCAGTGGTAAATGATAATTAGTACTTAGTCGTGCAGTGCGGTTAGCAGTTTAAATTTTCTCAAAACTATAAAAAAAACCAAACCGGCCCAAGATTTTCAATACTGTAATTTATAAATCTTTGTACATTTATCAATTTTTTTTTTTTTAACTTAAGATATGAGGATTCGAACTCTTACACTTTTAAGTGAGATTAGGTGTGATATTATCTCTAAATTATGCATGTAATCACATATATCTTTTACTATTGTATGTATATAAAACTTATTTTTGTGTTTTTAATTTTATAAAATTGTTCTATACTTTATTGTATATATATATTCTTAGAAAGAAAAAAAAAAAGTTAGAAATCTGGCTTTTCTTTTCGAAATAAATGAGCCAAAATGTTTAGATAGTCAAATTTATCAAGGTTTCAAGACTTAAACTGCATGTCCACACCGCATACAAGGATGGAATTTGGTGTGACTGTTGGATTTATTATCTCACTAGAGACAACTCTCGTTTAATCACACTTTTGGTTTGGCAAACATTGCACAATAGTCTCCTTTGATATAGATATTTCCCTTTTGGATTCGACACATGCATCCCTTTAATTTGTGTCTGTTTTTATCTCTATAATAATATTATGTTCACATATTTGACTAATATATTATTTCAATTGATGGTTTAATATGATACTTTACCTGTCATGATATTTTAACTCAAGATGTCATAATGTTATTATTGGAGGAACAATAAAGAAATATAAATAAAGTGAAGAAGGAGCTAGTCAGATTCAGTCATATACAGTAGCTCACAATGGAACCCGACTCTGTAGATCCGACCCACGCGAGCACCGCCATGACTCTCAAGAAATTTGATAATTAATATAAAAGCAACGAAAAGGGACTAAATTTAGTAGTTTTATATACTATATAATTACTTGTAATTAGTAATCTAATTAAACTGACATTCATAAGCGTATTTCCAATTTTCTAAACGTCAACTTAATTTGCAGTCGTTTCTATTCGAGCTACCGATTTATCTTCTTACCAAAAAAAAAAAAAAAGGTTGTTGATTTGTTTTTAATTTTATTTTTGTATCTCGTTATATTATTTTCTGCAATAACATTTTGATATCCAAATTTAGACTCATCATTTAATTACCATTCCAGCTTCTTCTCTTCTTCTCTCTATTTTTTAAAAAAATCAATTCGTTGCATTTACACCATTTAATTGGAGCTTCTTGCAATAGTTGTCCAACTATCATTACTTTGTGATTACATCCAACAGAAATTTATGATATATTTTCATGGATATCTTTTTGTTGCTCATGACTACACGTGGAAATATATATATATTTATATATATTTATTTATATATATTATACTAGATACTAAAGGAGAGGTGGTTTTCACTGTTCCTTCTCCAGTAAAGCACAGTGCCTTCCCTTTTTTTCCCCTCTCATTTCGCAGTTGATGCTACAGTATTGCACAATGAATTACAGTGTGATTACGCTTTTGGCCTTCTGTTTTCTTCTTTTTTTTGGACCCGCACAGTGAAATGCCCATTTTACCCCTCCTAGGCTGCTCTGCCACTGTCCTCGACTGTGTCATTCACTGTTCAATGAACAGTTTTTTTTTTTATTTTTTACACGTTTGCTGCTGTGTTTTTTTTTTTTTTTTTTTTTTTTCCTTTTTTTACTTTTGTTGTTGTTGTATTTATTTATTTTTTTTTATTTTTTACTTTTGCTGTTGTTGTTGTTTTGTTTTGTTTTTTTGTTTTTTTTTTTTTTTAACTTTTGGTGCTTTGTTATGTTTTTTTTTTTTAACTTTTACTGCTTTGTTTTATTGCTCAGTAAATTTTTTTTTTTAATTTTTGTTGCTTTGCTACAGTTGTTTTTTTTTTTTTTTTAATTTTTGTTGTTTTGCTATAGTAAAAAGATGTAATATTTCACTGTTTAATAAACAGTGATTTTTGTTTTTTTTTTTTTTGTTGTTGTTGTTTTTGCTGTATGGTTCTTTTTTTCCTACAGTAATGCACAGAAGCTGTTTTTTCTACATTAAGTGACGGTTTTGTCCTCACTTATTTTGCCTTTTTTTACGTTAAATTTTAGACATTAAATTCCGATCTATTGTTGTATTGTGTTTTTGCTCACTTTACCTTTTTTTTTTTTAAACAATTTTTTTACTTTAAATTTTTTATCTTTATTTCGGATTTTTTTTTTGTGTCTTTTTTGTTTTATTTTGTTCTATTTTTTAAAGACCCCTTTTTTTTAAGGATTCTGGATGTAATTTTTTTCTTTTTGTTTGTTTTGTTTTATATTTTAGAAATCATTTTTTTTTAGTTTTTGCATGTATATAACCTAATAAAAAATATTTTATTTTTTTTAAACAGTAAAAAAAGAAGAAAATTAGTTATATATTTTTATTTTATTATAATGTTTTTGTTAAGGTTAGTTTTTTCCGATTCTTTTGAGTTTAAAGATTTTTGTTCCTTTTTTTTTTTGTTTTCTGCTTTATTTTTGGTATAATTTTTTTTCTTTAAATGAGTATAACTACATAATATTTTTTTCTTTTTGCTTTTGTTTTCATTTTTATTATTGTTAGTACTATTGTCATTTTGATTTTGCATCTTCATTGTTGGAAGAGATCTTGAGAAGAATTATATTGATTATAATTATAATATTTATCTTAACAAACTGTTTTTATCATATAATATTCAGTTTTTTATTTATTTTTTTCTTCATTCCCATGCAACGTACGGGTATTAAACTCGTATATATCTAAGGCATTCACATGAAGGAAAAAAAAAAACCATATATAGAACGGAATCAGCCAGACATGAACGAAACAATAAGTATGTATTCAATCTCTAACTGCAAGCAAACCAAACATCAAAACCTTCAAATTAACTAGAAACTTTCCTCCACATCTACCAACAAACCAAACAAAAAAAATTATTGTAAGAAAAAGTGAATAGTTATATAAGATATATGATAGGTCTGCTTCTCATGTGTTTGTGTTTAGATCGTAATTCCAAAGGCATCGTCATTAAGTCGTTCAATGACCTTCATCAGTATCGCCAGAAAGTTGTGCTCAACCTGCATAAATTTAAGATATTCACGTATCAATTATCCTTACAAGGTTAAATAGTTCACAACAAAAAAATTATATATATATAAATATATATTTTGAGAATCAGAAAATATAAGTTAATAAGTGCATATATCTCTTAATCCAAAAAGAATTAAAAGGGAAAAAAAAAAAAAGATAATATTAATGCTAAAATTTTCTAATCCTAATTTTTTTTTTAATCCGCAAACGTACTGTACGTGTGTGTTATTGTTTTGTTAGTGGATGTTTATTAAAATATGACAAATCACCATCACATGATTACAACGAAAAGGCATACTAATTTAAAATCTCTATCACCATTCAAACAAGAGTATATATACATATATAAATAGGAATATTGATATATGAATGAACAATTTCATACCCCAGTTCAAAACTTTGAAATTTAGAATCCAACCACTCTAATAGAACCCTAATCTTGCACAGCTTTCGACCCGAAAATCCTGAAAGAATTTGACTCCAACAAATTTGTCAGCGATAGGATCGAACCATGGAACGAGCACCAAGGAGCACGGGTCCCAAGGAGCGGTTTTAGGTTCATGTCGTAGAACTCGAACCGATCAAGGCTCCGCAAAGTCACGCATACCATTTGGTTGATGTGAAGACGTTGGACATTAACCTGACTAAGATTGGTAAGGAACAATGTCTCATCTAGTACCCTTTCGGGCATCGTTATGAAATGCACATCCACTTCATTTCTAGTCATATTGATCTTAAACTCCCATGGCACGGGATGTGGGCCATTGCCAATCACGCCATTTGAGCCTTGAGAGCTTTCATTTGCTTGATTCACCATTGTTACGATTACTATTTCTACTCATGTTGCAATTGCAAGAGAGAAAAAAATGTAAACAAATACAAGATACAAGAAAAGAGAGAGACGGAAAGTAGCCCTAGTTAGAGAGTCGCAAGAAAGGGTATGATCATAATGAAGCAATGGTGTTGGAAATTTAGAGTGAAAATATTGGTTCCTTTTTTTTTTTTTTTAAGGAAAACTTTCCTCATTTTTGTATTTGAGTAGTATCCTCTTTTGGCCTCCTATAAACTTTCTTGATTTTTTATTTTATCAGTCAACATACCTAACAAGAATTTGTGATTCTAAGAATATTCTTTTACAGAAACGTTATGGAACATCAATAAAAAAAGGTTGAAAATCGCAATTAATTGAGTTAATAAATACATGTTATAAGATTTATTTCTATTAATAAGTTATATTAAATATCATCTATCCTTCAAAAATCTATATATATATATATATCATCTATGCTTTTTATTATTGTTATTTTTTTGTCACTTTTAAATTTATATAAGAGATTTATTATAATTAATTTGTTTCTATATATACGGATTGGCGTTTTTATTTTTTTGTGGAACAGTTAATTGTGACATAGTTCATTCATTACGTGCTTTGCATGGTGTATTAAAATCAATATTACGAGTCTGCCATGTTGACTTTAAGGGCAAAAATCATCAAAAAATTCGATTGGTTTAAATTTTGGAAAAGAAAATAAACCAAACTATTTTTTTTTTTTTAGGAAATGAACCAAACTATTTTAGTTCCTTAAAAAAAATAAAGACAAATTATAACTAATTTATGAGTTTATATATTTAAAGGGAGCTATTTTTGTATTTGTAAAAAAGTGAGTTGATCGTACAAAATAAAAGAATATTCAGATTATTAAATTAACTTGTATAGATCTTTTAACTAGTTAGAACGAAGCATAAAAACATTCCAGGAAAAAAAATGAAATTTAATATATATGTATGTATGTATATATATATATATATAATAAAAAGACAACAATTAAGTTTCCGTTTAATTTGCTGGTTGGAGATGAAATTTTTAAGTTGAAATTGGTTAACTTTTCAAAAACTAGTTGTTGATGCCTGAAATTTAACACCCGAGATAGCAGAACAGCTGCCCAACTACTTTCCTAGGTGTCTTTTACCAAGAAAACCCACTTTGACTAGTAGAAAAAGAACATTAGACATCACTAACATAACGTCATTTTTTCAAAAACGACGTCTAAAGTAGCCATTTAAAAAGCTTTTAGCATCACTTTTAATAAAGCGACTTCAAATTAATCTGTCGTCATTTTTCTAAACCGATGTCTTAAAAGTTAGGCTAAATTTAGGTGACGTATATATGTAAATGTAAATAGCTATGTCAATCAATATTAGTTTTTCTTGATTTTGTTATAGTGACCACTCGTATTGTTCTCTAACATATATAGGATCATTATTCTTTTTTCTTTTTCAATTTTTAGCATCTAGCAATTTGTTTATCTAATTGTCTTTGTTAAGGGAGACGCTTTAATTAAGTTTTTTTAAGAATAAAATATTAGGCATCACTAATTAGACGTCACTTTTTAAAAACCGATGTCTAAAATACTCATTTAAAACTTAAAATGATACTTTTTAAAAACCGACGTCTAAAGAATACATACGTCCACTTTTGACATCAGTTATGTCAAAACTGACGTTTTAAGTGTTTCTTTATTTTTTTCCAAAATATTAATTTCAGTGCTCATGTAGAATTAAATATATTAGAGACATTACTCGTGATAATTATAATATTAAAATCTAATGACGATTCCTTTCAAAAAAAATTAAAAAAATCTAGAAGACAGTTCGGTAGTTGTAGAGAAAGATTCAGTTTGAAATTCAAAGCATTGAACAACAGAAATTCTATCTTCCATGTCAACGACAAATTTTATCTTTTTTGTTTGTTTCAATTCGTGAAGTATTACATTTTCAAAGATGCCCTTGAGGAAGTATCAATTTTGATGTTTTAGATCGTCCTTCATTATCTTAATTTTCATCATATTTGTTTCAGTCCATCATCTAGTTTCGATAGATCATGGCTTGAGTCTAGGCACATGTGAAAGCACACTTTTCTACTTGAATTTCTAGCATAAATTCCAAATGGAATGTTTCAAGTCATACTCGTCCTTTTTATTTTTATTTTATTTTTTTGCAGGAAGCGTAAACAGACGTTTTACTCAAAATTAAAAGGAATGGCATCAAGTACTTCTGTTTTGGTGGGTCTGCTTATTAGTTCTTTAACGCTAGGCATGACTTACCATTTTTTGATATTAAGAAATTTTGTTTTTATATAGTAAGATGAAACTCATTCTTTTATTTATTTTTATTAGTAGTATAATTTTGTTTTCCGAGACATGGAAGGCATATAGTATAATTTTAGTTTAAGTTGAAATATTTTAGTTGTAATAGTAATTTTTGTTGACTTTTTAGATAAGACAAAAAACTTTTTCAGAAAAGACAAAAATTTTTTTGAAAAAAGGACAAAAAAACCAGTTCAAACTACTAGTTTGAACTAACATACCAAACATGCTCTTCAACTGGATTCCAAGGAGTGGAACCGTTTTGCGGATTAGGTGGAGAAGATAACTTCCACGCTCTTTTATTTTAGTTTTGCTATTTTTTTTAATTTAAAATTATCTATTCTATATTTTTTTAATTTTTTAACATACCTTTTGACTGTCGATTTTAGACGTCTAATGTACTTGACATTTAATGTCGGTTTTTTTACCGAAGTTAAAAGGTTTTATCGTCGCTTTTTAAGCGACATTAAAAGGCTTTATTATCGCTTTTTAAGCGACGTTAAAAGTGATATTTGCACGGCATAATGGAATCCGACTACGTAGATCTGCCCCACGCGAGCACCGCCATGACTCTCAAAAAATTTGATATTTGTTTTTGCTTTTGTTTTTTTTCCAATCAATTCGTTGCATTTACACCATTTAATTGGAGCTTATTGCAATAGTTGTCCAACTATCATTACTTTGTCATTACATCCAACAGAAATTTATAGTATATTTTTCTTGCTCATGAATTCAGGTGGAAATATATATATATATATATATATATATATAAAATAGCAAAGTCACACGTGAATTAAAAAAAAAAAAAAGAAGGCATTCACAAGAAGGGGAAAAAAAAACCATAGAACGGAATCAGCCAGGCATAAAAGAAACATTAATGTATTCAATCTCAAACTTCAAGCAAACCAAACAAGAAAACATTCAAATTAACTGGAAACTATTTCCTCTACATCTTCCAAAAAAAATAATAATAAAGCTAGGATTTTCTAATCCTGATTTTTGTTTTTCAACAAACATAGTGTGTGTGAGTCATTATTTTGTTAATGGATGTTCATTAAAAGATAAAAAAAATATATATATCACATGATTACGACGAAAAGACGTACCTAGTAATTAAAAATCTCTAACACTATTCAAACAAAACTATATATATATAGAAATAGGAATATTGAAATATGAATGAATAATTTCAAACCTCAGCCACTAGTACAAAAAGTGGATTCCACGACGATTTATCCACAGTCGTGGAATCCATAACGATTTTTTTAACCATCGTGGAATCCTCAAAAATGACACCAATGTGGTGCTACTGAGGAAGTTTTCATGACGGTTTCCAGTGGAAACCGTCGTGGAACATAGACTTTACACGATGGTTTTCAGCAAAAACCGTTGTGTAAAGATGCTCTTCCACGATAGTTTCTATCAAAAACATTTTAAAATTTTAGGGGCATTTCAGCTATGAAAAAAAGTTCACAGACCAAAGTTACATTAGGTTAAAAGTTTTGTGACTAAATGAGCCATTTAGCCTAATAATTTATTAAGGAAGTTTGGGTGCACCAATGGGACGGATAAAATATCCACAGTCTACAAACATTCTTGTACTCATTTTCTTTTCTTATCTATGATATTTTGGTGGGATGAAAATATGATGAAGGTGCTAAAAAGGTGTCGATCTAATTAAAATGTCTAAATACGTCTACTGATTTCTATTTTCACCATTTGCTAGAGAAAAAAAAATATAGAACCAACAAAAAACTTATTGAATAGTGACAAACAATATGAATAAACATTGAAAAAAAAAAAGGTTCAATTTTTACAATTGCATATGAATTATTACACCTTTTTTAACATTTTTATGGAGTCATATGTGAAATTATTTATAGACTATACTTACAGTCACAGTTATGAATTCCTACCCAGTCTTTGATTAATTATTTTTTTTTCGAAGGTTAAATATTATAATTTTGCATGAATTTTCTCAAATACTCCTCTTGACTGATTAGTGATCTCTGATGATCTCTCATATTCTTAAACAAAGCTACAGAAGAAGAAGTGGGCTGATAATTTTTTAATGGCCTCAGAGAAAAAAGATATCTGTTTTCACCATTTCTGTCTTTGCATGTTGATGAACTGAACCCATAACATAAAGTTCCATCTGCAAAACCCTAATTGGTCTATAGTAGAATTTATTTATATTCGTATCTTGTCTTTTACTATACAAAATAAATTATGTATGTTCTTATTAAAGAAAATATATAAAAAAGAAAAGAAAAAGCTTGAAAATTAAACACGCGACATGTATAAGTTGAAGAACAAAGAAACTTCATCCTTTTGTGAATGAAGTGCAAAAATTTAAAGAGCACATCTTCCCTCTAAAATATACTTATTAATATCATTATTATTTTGTTGAAAAAAAAAATCTAGTAGTGATTTCATCATTTCTTATTTTTGAAATTTCGCACAGACAAAGATAACTCTCTTGGGTTAGTATAGGATTCGAACATCTGATCTCTCACTTGATGAGATCCTTAAGATTGAATCTCACATTAACCCATCCACTCTTGCGTGAGCTATAATAAATAGAAAGAGAAATAAGATACATCTGACCTCTTACTTAATGAGATCTTTAAGATTAATCTTTTATTTATAAGATCTTTAAGGTTGAATATCACGTCAACCAATTTATCCTTGCGTGGCTGTGGAGGTTGGAATTTGGGCCGGGCCAGCCCGCGGCCCGTAATTTAGGCCCGATCGTTGGCCCGGCCCGGCCCGTATTTTACGGGCCCGGTAAAAGCCCGACCCTATAGTAAGAGGCGGGCCGGGTTCTCTTTCTAGGCCTAGCGGGCCGGCCCGTTCCGGCCCGAAAATTTAAGCCTGATGGACTGGCCCGGCCGTATTTGAAATTATATATATATTTTTAATTATTTTTAAAATTTTAATTAAAAAATTATATATATTAAATATTAATATTATAATATTATATTATATATATATATATATATATAAAACATTATAGATTAGCTGTTGTCACTTGCCAACGGAATTACGGAATCAAGTCAACCTACGGCTATTCGGCTAAAAAGAACTAAAGAAGAAGAAAAAAAGAACTAAAGAAGAAGAAAGAAAGAAAAAGAAAAAAAAATATTATAGGCTTATAGCCGTTGGACAGCTAAAAGAAAGAAAAAGAAAAAAAAAAAAAACATATTATAGGCTTATAGGTTATAGCCGTTGGTTTCCAACGGCTAAAAGAAAGAAAAAGAAAAAATATATATATATTATAGCCGTTGCAAACCAACGGCTAAAAAAGAAAGAAAAAAAAAAAAAAAAAAACATTACCAACGGCTATAATATTAATGGCCGTTGGAAGTTTTAAATTTTTTTTAATAATAATAAATTTTTTAATAAAAACTTTAAAATTATTTTTTTATTTTTTTTTTAAATTTCATTCCCATTCTATAAATACCTTTATGCTTCTTTCATTTTTTCATACATCTTCTCTTATATCTCCTTTCAATCTCTTATTCTCTAATTTCTTTCTTTATATTCTCTTATTTTCAATTTCTCAATTCTCATTATTCAATAATTAATATTCTATAATTTTTTTTTTGTCTAATCTCCTAAATTTACAATAACTCATATTCTCATTATTTTTATAATCCTCATTCTTGTATAAATTTCTAATACTTACTTTCCTACAAAAAAAATCAAAATGGATCCAAATCCAAATGTTCAACAACCAATTGTTGATCTTGATGATGATTACGACGGGATGGATGACCGCGACATCGAAAAAGTGGAGATTTCCCGTATGGAGGCCGGCGACAATGTCCATGAGATCAGACGTAGGAGTTTCAATACTCCAATACCACCAAGTCCAATGTTTGCACCATCAAGAAGTAGTTCGGGAAGCACCAGTTGTCCACCAAAAAAGCCAAAAGGTAATGCTAAAACCACTTCACGTGCTTGGCAATTTTTCGATGCTGTGCAGAAAGAGGATTTCGGCCCCGACGATAAAAAAATACAAACAAGACTAGCAAAATGTAAGTATTGTCAAAAAACTTTGACTACTAACAGCTCAAGTGGGACCTGCCACTTATTAGCTCATGGTGAAAGATGTGTTGCGAAACATGATAAGGGAAGGGAGCCAACACAAAGCACTCTAAAATTCAACTCTGATGGCTCGATATGTACTTTTTCTTATGATCCCATGGTAACTAGAGAATCTCTAGTTCGTTTAATTGCTTCTACAGATTTACCTATTAGTTTTGGTGAAAATACTTTTTATGAAGAGCATATTCAAAGATCTTTTTGTCCACAATTTAAAGCCGTTACTAGAAAAACTATTAGGAGTGATATTATATCTTATTATAGTAAAAAATGCACTACATTAATATCTTATATGAATACAAACACATTTTGTATTGCATTGACATCTGATATTTGGGCTACGAGGTCAAACCAAGATTTTATTAGTGTAGTTTCACATTATTTAGATCCCCAGTGACAATTACAAAAAAGAATTATTGGTTTTAGACTTACTGATCATTCTCACAATGCTTTAAATATTGCTGATAATATTATGAGTGTTTTAAATGAATTTGGCATTAGCAATTGCATTATTTCAATCACCCTAGATAATACTTCGGCAAATACCGCTGCAATTCGTTTTCTTGAAAACAACTTGTCAGAATATATTGGTGGAATTTTATTACATCAACGTTGTGCATGTCATATCATCAACCTAATTGTAAAATCATGTATGAAGTTTGTAAGTAGTAACATTAAAAATATTCGTAATGCTCTCCTTTGGATACATAATTCAAATCCTCGCATTGCTGACTTTAAGAGGTATTGCAAAGCAGAAGGTTTAAAACCTCGAAAATGTGGGACTAATATGCCGGTAAGGTGGAACTCAACTTATTTAATGTTGAAAAATACAATAGAATATAAGAATGTTATTTCTATGTTTTATAATACAAAGAATAATATGATTTTATTATCTGATGTTGATTGGTTTATTGCTGAAAGAATGATATATTCTTTAGAAACTTTTTATGATGCTACTGTTTTATTGTCTGGTGTTTATTATCCCACTTCTCCACTAGTTTTCACCCAATTAATGCTTATTTCTTCATTGTTTTCTGAATATAGAAATGAAGATTTATTTAAACTAATAGTAGAAAAAATGGAGCAAAAGTTTATGAAATATTGGTATCACAATAACATGCCTTTATTATATTGCCTTGCCATTATTTTAAATCCTATAATAAAATTAAATGGTCTTTATAATGGTCTTACTCATATTTCTGAACATATGAATGTAGATTTTGCTTCAACGTATTCTTTGACATTTAATAACACTAAATGCAAGTTATTTGAGATTTTTATAAGTTATCAGAATAACTTCGGACAGTAAGTTAACATTGAAACCGAAGAAACTCTTCCAACTGCTGGTGATCGAAAAAAGAAAAAAGTTTTGGGTTTTTTCTCTGCTCCAGCAAGATCGGGCTCTTCATCAAGTTCGAGTGTTACTCGTCCACTTTCAGCAAGTTCAACTACCACGAGTACGACACACTCGGAGCTCACAAAATACTTAGATACAGATTTTTCATTACTAGACTCAACTACAAATACTGAAGATTTCAAAATTTTAGATTGGCGGAGGTTGCAGTCGACAAATTTTCCAGTGCTTTCCCATTTAGCACGTGACATCTTAACTATTCCTGTTTCGACAGTTTCTTCTGAATCAGCATTCAGCACAGCTGGAAGGATAATTGAAGATCGGAAAACCTCATTAACACCTGAGATGGTCGAGGTGCTTACATGCCTAAAAGATTGGGAACATGCAGATAAAATGTTGCAATATACAGTAGAAGATCAAGAGATACTCCAACACTTTAACGAAATGACCATAATCGATGCCGATGATATTGACAATGCTCCTGCGGCTCCCTTTTCCGATTGCTAATGCTGATTGATATATTTTTTTATTGTAAAATTATAAATATGAATTATGATTGCACTCTTTTTTCTTTGCTGAGGTTTTATCCCAATGGGTTTTACTTAGTAAAGTTTTTAATAAGGCAATCATGACATCAATAAAATTTATAATTTCAATTTTATATTCTCTTTTTTGTATCCTTATTTCTTAATAAAATTTATAATTTTATTATGTGCTTGATTTATTTTTCAATTTAGTAATATTTAATCAAAAATAACTACTAAGAAAACACTGATAAATAATTATAATATTAAACAACTAAAATTAAAAGTTTAATTATAATGTTAAGTTAACTAACTAACTAATATTATAATTATTAAGTATTAACTAAGCAATTATAATAAAAATATAAATATAAAAATAAATAGAAATAGTATAATAAATTTTTTTCAACAAAGTATAAATTTTTTTATTTTTTATCTAAGATAAAATATTAAGATAAATTATTAAATTATCAAAAATATATAAATTTATTCAAAAATTACAAATAAAAAATAAAATTAAATAATAATTTTAAAAATTAGGCCTGACCCGGCCCGCTCCCAGCCCGCTCTAAACCCGCGGGCCAGGCTTATATTTCAAAAAATCAGGCCGGGCCAGCCCGATTTTTTGCAATGACCCAATGGGCTCGTGCCGGGCCGGGCCGGAGAGCCCGAATTCCCACCTCTACGTGGCTGTAATAGAGAGAGAGAGAGAGAGAGAGAGAGAAAAAGGTGATGTGAAATAACTAGTGATATTGAATGTTGGTGGTTTGTCTTTCAATGAGACAAACTAGAGGTGGATTTTTTGCTATTATTCAACCTGGCCGGTATAACACAGCCAATGGTTTTTGGCAAGTAGTATTGTTCTAAACCGGGTCTATTGCACACAGTTAAGTGTAAAAGCCTAAAGGGGTAGATTCCATTTGAAATGAAAGGTAAAAGACGTGATTTTGTGGCTTATAAAATATATTAAAAAAAAAGTGGATTTATTTATTATTTCAAAAAATTATGATAGTGACAGTACTTTTATCCTCTATTTTTTTTTTTTTTTTTGCTAAAGGACAGTACTTCTATCTTATTGTTTATTAGATTATTTAGAAATAATTACATGTGTCCCATTGTAAATTTCTAACTTGAAAGTTCATATTTAAATTAATATTGGTGATTAAAAGAACAATATACTATCCAGTAAGATTTAAAAATTGCACCTTTTAAAATAAATAAGATTATAAAAAATACGTACGTTTCCAATCATAATAAGTGTTTTTTTTTTTTTTTTTTTTTAAGCCAAAAGGAGTTTGTTGATTCATTTGCTTGTCGATTGTCTTCAAGGCTGTACGTGTGTCGTTGTATGAATAAGATAAAGAAAGCCTTAACCCTTATATCTAGGAGATTGATAATAATAATAATAATAATTTATGATCAATTCCTGTTTATAAGCTTCCAAAGTTTCTAGCCAGATAGTCCTAAAAATAATATTAACGGTAATAATAAAACAAAACCCAAGTTTCGATCGAATTTTATAACTTTTTATAGTCTTTAACTTTTTTTTTTTTTTTCCTAAGGATCTAATCTTTTGCTATTGAAAAGTGGACGGTAATATTCATCAATATATGTACTTTTCCTTTTTGTCATTAAGGTTATCAGAGAAGTGATTAGATAAATATTATACACAAAATTTTCGTTTATAACCTACTAAATTTAAATTTTTTAAAAAGAAAAAAAAAACTTGAGTTTTAGTCCGTAGCGTCTATTATCTATATACAACAGATATAATTTCTTTTGGCCATTAACATTTGTTAAACAACATAAAAAACCATCGGAAGTGACTAAAACTGTTATATGAAGATTCTCTCTCTGAAGTCTAAATCCATAACCCTTAATAAGATTTTTTTTTATCTTTTTGAAATACTTTTTTTTTTTCCTGAACGATATCCATTTTTTTCTTGAAAAGGTTGAAGTGATATTTAAATTTCCATTTCTTTTTTTGTTATAATCTATTTATTTTCTCTGCATAATAATAAACCCTCCAGCAAAATTTAAAAAAAAAAAAAAAAAAAAAAAAAAAAAAAAGGGAAAAGACTAGGAAAGAGACAAAATGTGATAATTGTAATATTTTGTATTAGAAATGTGCAATATCTACAAATTACATAATTAAGCTTTAGGAGTCTCACTTTTTTTTTTTTTTTTAAATGAATCATGAAGAACCACCCCAACAGCTCAAGTACATGACTTTCCTCAAAGACTCCTCAGACTGTTTCAAATTAGAATAATCTCTAGACTTGGAAACTGCAGCAACAGGAGACAGATTCTTGGCCTGAATATGAGAAAAGTTCCTAATAATATTGTTCTTGGCATGTTGTTGAAGAGACCTCAAAACAAAGTTCCATCTACAAACTCCTAATTGGTCTTTCAGTGCCTCTACCGCTCCAATGCTTGCCGCCACCACCAAAGCCGATCTACTTGCTGAACCCATTATTCCTTTTTTTTTTTTTTTTTTTTTTTTTCGGCTTAGAAATTTGATGAAAATAAGGTATTTGGGATTTGGTATCGCTTGCTATTTGCTGAGATGAATTGGTCGGAAGTGATGGGATCTTATTATATATATATAGATGATCTATATACATTCGTATACGTATGTATTTGGAATAATGGAATGCCTTGGGAAATGAAAAGTGAAGCCAATAGTTTTTTGGCAGGAGGTAGTAGTATATGTAACAAAACCAGGTCCATATGTTCTATTGGACAGAAAGTGTGAGTTGGTGTTAAAATAAAAATAATTGCATGAAGTGTCAAATAGAGAGAGAGAATTGGTCGTTGCGTTGTATTTGGTCCCTTTGTGCCACTTGGCACTCAAGTACCACGTGTTGGTTTGCACGAACCGGTTTTCGCTTTTCAAGTGTTGGGTGGCTTTCCAACCTCGTAAAGAATGCTCCTATTATTATATTATTAAAAATGATTAAATTGTTGTAGAGTCTCGTTTAAAATATTTATCAATAGAGTTCATTTTATAAATTTTTAGATGAATTTTAATAATTTAAATGTTATTTATATATGATAATTATAACCTACCTTAATTCATATAATTACTACAAAATAAGAAATTTTTAAAAAAAAAAACACCAACGACCCACCCTGTTGACCCTCCACCCACCCACCACCCCTCGCCGTGCCCAGACCCTGGAGATGGGACCCCCCCCCCCGCACCGTATCCACACGATCGAGGACACCCCCCCACCCAAACTGTGCCTAGACCTCGACGATGACCCCCACAAGCCAAATCCGAGCGACCTAAGCACCCCCGACATCGAGCCTTCGGCCCCCAACCCCATGCCTAGACCTCGGCAATGAACCCCCCACCCCCCGATGACAAGCCCTCCCTTGCCAACGCCACGATCTCCCCGATCCACATCGAGCTAGGATCAGATTAGTTTTTTATTTATTTATTTATTATTTATTTTATTTTATTTCTTAGTCTATACTACTATGTAATAGGTGCATAATAATTATCATACAAATAAAATCTCAACCGTTCGATTATATTTGTACAGTTTTAAAATGAACTCTCTCGATATATAAAAGAAGCTTTATCATATACTTTCCTATTATTATTATTGTTGTTGTTGTTGTTATTGTTTTTGTTATTGTTATTATTATTTTCTTTTCTTATATAGTTATGGGAACACGATAGCTTAATTATCAGTATCTAAGCTAAAAAGCAATACATTTTTGTTTTTTTATACTAAATCCGTTTGCTTTATAGATTCCAACTCATAAATTAAAATTTTGTTTTATAATACCTTTTCATAAAAATTTGAACTTCTTATTCCAACTTAATGTTACTTATGATCTAAATGGACATATATTAGACCATCTCCAATAAGAATGGTAAACGTATTATTTTATTTTATTCTTATATAACAATGGTATTTCTAATGTTAATTTAATTCGTTATGTTATTATTATATTTTAGTATTCATATAAATTAAAAATGAAAATATGATAATAATTACATAAAAAAGTCAAGACAACAATTAATAAGAATCAAATATTAAGTTTGATATTGGTTATATAACGTGATAAGTTACCATAAAGTTTAATGTACGATATATTTAATATTAAAATTATCATTCCATTGGAGAGCTTTTTTTTTTCATCTAAATATCAAAATTTACAATTGAAATGATTAAAAATAGTCTATTTTATTAAAAAGGTTAAAATTAAATAAAATAAATTACGTGAATGAAATTGAACTATGTAAATTTTTTTCTTTATCTTAATTACCTTTAAATAATAAATCACGTGTGATTAATGTGATACTTTCTATTAAATTTTTAGTACGTACTTATAAAATGGAACAATTTGTACATTTAGATTTTTATTTTTTTCCCCCTAATCTTAAGCGTATTTAATACATAAGTGCTGCTGTCTTGAGTTGCTGCGGTAAGAACATATCACCTATATTTAGTGAATAGAGAATTTATTAGGTAATTAAATTTATTTACTACACATAAATTTAATATTCATCTAGTAATTTTGTTATTTATTTCAAATATTTTAAAATCTAACTGCTTTTTTTATTTTTTAAATAAGCTTATATTTAATTATAAAAATGTTATTTATTGTAATTTCTTAAAGAAAAAATGAACTAACAATTATTTATATCATATGTCACATGTATTTAAAAATAAAAATAAAAATAAATAAAAAAGAGAAAAGAAACGATGTGAGTGTGCAAATGAAATAATAAATATCTAATATCCACCAGATGCACCCAGATATTTACATCTGTGTTCCCAGTTACAAGATCTAGGAATAACAACTCAATGGGACCAAACAAAAACGAAATAAGTTACTAATAAAAAATAAAAGAACTTTTTTAACTGTACAATATGGCCAAATCCGATGTCGTTGGACCACATCTAATGTTTGTTTAAGAAAGATTAAATAACCAACCAAAAAGGCAAATCGATGAAGAGAAAATTAAGCTTTCTATACAACGAAAAACAAATGATCGAACAATGAGCTATGAAATTAGCGAGCGCAGCTTAACTGAGCCTAGCAATGTCAAACCCCTCCTCCGGAAATTTAAATGTGTCTGCTGCGCCGAATTTCCTTCTCTCTTCTGAATCTTCTGTGCTGTCTTCTTCAGTGCTGTCCTCTTCATCTTCCGCATAACTTGCCGGTGAAGAGGGATCATACACGCTTTTGGAACGACATGAATGTGTGGCCAGCATGCTCACTTGACCAAAGTGAGAGATTTCGACGACAACCGTGTCATCGTCGCTTGGAAGAGGCTGTTTCCATGGCTCGCCGTCTATTCTCATGAATGTATGGCTGGCTGCACCCTTTTGGAACTCGAAACGAACTCTGCTTGCCTGTGTTTGCAATGTCAAATGTTCGGCATTTTTAGAGGCTACAGATGAAGGAATATGGATAACCTTCTCGTAATGATACTAGAAAAAAAACATCATAAATAAACTTTCTTCTAATGATGATTAATGAGAGAATTTGGTAAATATCGTGGTATTAGTACCTGTGCAAGACGAGTGCCATGACCCTTTGGAGAGAGCAAGACGAGTCCATGCCAACCGTTTCTGAAACCAACGATCTCAAGAAGGCCGTCATCCACGTATGGAGGAGTCAATCCTCTCTGTTTTAGGCACAAATTGTTCAGAAATAAATCGGGCAAATTCGTGTTATGAAACAACTTGTCAATAAAATAGGGGCTATTTAATAATTTATATCGTTCTTTTGAAGCTCATCTCTCTTTTGACCACTTAAATAATTATCAGCAACTTGTTCATTCTATATACCTCTCAACTTGTCAACTCATCATTTAAGTAGTTAAAATCAGCATTTGACCGAGAGAGTGGATAAATTTAAAATCAAAAGGAAACCTTGAGGTACAATATGGAGAACTTTTGAAATAGAGTGTGTATATTCTATATAAGCTCAAAATACAGGACATATACAGTAAATAAACCATGAAAGAGATATGGAGGACAAGTGCGTGATACTGACATCCTGCTGTTTCTTTCCATGTGGGTGTCCCCATGGATTGAGTCCACCAGAGAAGCTGGGCAAGTTGAGGCAAACTATAGACCTGATGCTGAAAATCAAAATAAAAAGTTTTAAAAAAACGATGTTACATGGAACCATAACGAGGAAGCATAGGCGATTGACACTTCAAATCTGATGGTTAAAAATGCATCGAAATATATCGCAGGCTTTGTCTCAGAAATGTTCAGCAATAACATTGAACTGATTGCAGGCTTTGAAGAATGTTCGAATAGTAGACCCAATGCGAATCAACCATTTACCCTTAAAAGTAAAATAGATTATTCTGTTATTCGTATTACCTGCGAGGTAAGTGGAGCTCCTCCCATTGACCTTGTTTCTTCATGACCATAACTTTCGTGAGCTGTGCTATGTTCCTGTTTTGAGATAATGTCATTGTTAAAACTTAACACCAGGCAGAAAGTGCTAATTCAATTTAGAAAAGTATCAAGATGGATGTTTCGATGCATCTCAAGTCCTCCGTGGAGAGGCTCTTTTCTTTTAGGATTTAGAACATTGCAAACTGAAGCCATTCATAAGAGTCGATCCTTGATTAATTAACTAATTAATTTTCATGAAGAGTGAAAAAAGAAAAGGACCAACGTTGAAGCGGGATGACGTAAAGAGGCGCAAAACCATCCTTGAGTGCATCCAAGCTTCAAATACGTGCTCTGAACCAGTCCAAAGAGAAGGGGAGAAAATTAGAGATAAGTAGGTCATTTTATTACATATTTCGATGAGTTTCAAGAGATCGCAAACTAAGATGGATGAACTTTGTACCATAAAATTTACAGAGGATAAGCATGTATTATAAAAATAACTAAAGATGTGCTGAGAATAATTAAGTACCTGATTAACAAATTGATTTTTAAACTTTTCGGGATGTAACTTCCTCTCAGTGTGGAAAGCATAAGATACTTGAGCATCCATTCCTGGACAGGACGAGATGTATATATGTTTAGAAACTGGGTTAGTGTACTCATATAATGGCAGTAGCTGCATACAAGTAAGCTAGAACTAGTGTTACGTTTGTGAGTTGAAGGTATTACACATTGCAAAAACAGGAATCAGAATATCATTGTTGTAATTTCTGTTTTCAAGAAGGAAATGATCTATCGACGAAGATGAAGCAAAACAGCATGTTTCTATATACAGCAACGGTCGATCATTCAATACTTCTTTCTTTCTGTTATCTAATTAGCATCAATATATGAATATTGTTTCTAGGAATCACACAAGTCTTTAAAGAGATTCACGCATTCTTACCCATGCTAAATAGTTCCAGAACCCTCCACGATAAGTGTGGTAGCCTTCCTGAAAAAGGACAAGAAGACAATTGACAATGAGGATTCGAAAGAGATTTAGTTCTATGTCCACATTTATCATTTCAATTCCTATCGTTTTAAACATCCATCTTGTTTTCTTTTGTCCAAGTAACAGAAGTCTTTAAAAGAACTCAGATGGCCTTAGCCTAACCATCTCTCAAATCAGCTACCAGAACATAAGAAGGAAAAGTTGATTGAAATGGGTGATAAATCATCTTACATTAAACATACAAAGACAAAAGGAAGAGTGGAAAAATAACACATACCATATTCAGATCATCTGTTTGGGAGACGCGATGGAAAGCATGCAAGGAATGAGGTAGTTCAAGAGGTGCTATAGGGTCGCAAGAGCCTTCCTTCAGAGCCTTCATTCTCATGATAATATGCCAGCTGAAACGATGAAAGTACAAACAAATAAATAATAGAACATTCTTTCAATCAACCACAAGCCATTTCTTTCTGCTCCTCTGAAAATAAAGAGATTAGCCTAATTGAAAAAGGTTAATTTTTTCCCAAGTTCAATTGTTATTTGACTGTAAACGACAAAATGTTTTCAAATTTGACAAAAAGAAAAGAAGTCTCATCCCTGTCCTTGGCTTTCTAAGCTATCCAATTTGTCAAATACATGACTTGCAGTAATCTCTCAAACCAAATCGATGTTTGTTCGATTATGAGTTTTTCCGTCAAAATAAAAGACTAGATTTGTTACCTGTCAATTTTCATTTCCTTTGCTGCCCTTACATGATACAAGAAAGTCTCCACAGATTGTTGGTCCGTGCCAGGATTTTTCTTCCCCTGTATATTATTTCAGACAGAACAGCTCAATCAGCATGATTACATAACCCAACATCGACTCAATCAGGTTAAACAGTTTTTCATCACTGACAATCACTAGATAATAACTAACTTCCGAGCAAACACATGATTTTCAATACATAACTACTACATACCAAAGCAACAAGTGCGAAAAATAAGGGCATGCAAAGAATTAGTCCCTAGAGTTATCATTATCATTTTCCAATAGACTGAAAACGTGGCTTGTGTTCCAAGCAAAAGCGGTAACCGAAAACAAGTATATCAAGCTATGACAACCACGAATAATGATACCTTAACGTTATACTACCCATAAAAGGTACATTTCTTACCCAACCAAATGAAAATGGAAGGTTGTTTCCAGTTCCTAGCGGCACCGTAGCAATTGGAGGTGGCAGAGGTAGTTTAAGATCGGAAACTACTCCAAGGAGCCAGCCAGCTGTACCATCTCCACCCGCAACCTGGTTAAACCAAATCAAACTCCAAGTGAGATAACATAATCGAAAGTTCGGTCAAGGTCTCACTCTCTAGGCAATTCAATCTACGAGCGAGTTTTTCCGTAAACAATCATTCAAAAACTCACAATTATTCTTAGTCTCTTCTCAATTTCAGCAGCAAAAGCATCCCCACCGAACTTTAGTTTCTCCAAATTAGCATAAACCTGGTGCAACACCTTATCGGGAGCATTTTCTCCCAAGTCAAAAACCTGAAATATTGGTAAGCTCACGAATCAGTTCCAATCCAAATACAAAAATCGGTCTCAAAATTGCCAATCGAGCACCTGATTCTCATTAAGAAGCGTTCGATACGTAACGAGGAGCTCCCCTCCAAGCTGACCGCCACTTTTCGAGTTTATAAACACAATGACAGGACATTCCGGTACATCTCCGGCATCCCGGTGTTCCGATCCCGGTACAAGAATGTAATCCGGAATGTAGAAGTCCTTCAGCACATCCTCAGATCTCTTATGGCTCATCATTGTTTCCCAACTGCAACATTTTAGTTAAAAAATAGTAAGATTCTTCTCTACCAAACAGAAACTACAAAATTAGGATAAACTTGAAAAGCTAAAATCTTTCGCTTTATCGACAGAATTCGAATCACGAGTCAGAATCAGAATCAGAAAAAATATGCGAAAATCATACGAACAGATCAAAAACCTCTTAGAAAGAAAATTCTGAACGGATATCCGAAGCTCTCTGGCTACAGTTTGAGAACCTAAGGAAAATTCTCGCAAGCGATTTCCTGAGTGAAACAAAGCAATTCTGTCACGAAACGGCATTATTTATTTTTTCTTCCAGACCAATCAGGTTTTAAACCTGTTGGCCTAGCCCGTTTACTTTCGGTCAATTTTCTCGACAACCAAACAGAATTAGATCAACGCGTACAGATTGAGAGAGAAAGATACTTTACCGGAAAGTTCAAGGATGTTTCGGAGGAAGGAGATTCAAAAGGGAAAAGCTCTATTTGGTTTTGGTACAAGAAGCGATTCTCGGATTCTGTGTGGGAATCAACATCGGAACGCGTTTAAGGTACGAAAAGGGCAAAAGGCGAGAAAGAGAAATAGGAAAGTGTATTTGTTGGGAACGATATTTTAACTTTTTTTTTTTAAATTTTTTCTGAGTTCTCTTTCTTGTGTTTGAGCCGGAGAAATAGTTTAGTTTTTTTTTTTTTCTTGTTTTTGTTCTATTTTGGTTTGTCTTCTTTTTGGCTGCGCCTGCCTAATACTAAATAACGGACAACTTTTTGGATTTTTGAAGAGGAGAAGCCGCGTGGGTAGTAATTGGGTAGGGTCATGTCCACAACTTGACTATGTATTTTCTTCTTCAATTTAAAAAAAAAAAAAGGAAATTCAATCAAATTTACCTAAGGGTATTCATTCGATAGAATCCGTCCAATTTTTGTTATATAACATTCGATCCAATCATAGGTCGGTTTTTAAAATATTATTCAATCCAATCCCTTAATAATATAACATACAATCCAATCTAATTCATTTAAAGTCAGTTTAAATTGGATTGCACTGATCGATTCTGCTTAGATTTTTCTATTGGACTTTATACTTTGTCTTCTTCCTTTCCTATTTTCTTATTTGGCCTATCTAAAATAGATAATCTCCTAGGTCTTTTGACTTGCATCACATACTAGTTGAATACTAAATTTTAAGCAAAAAAGCAATAATTACAAGAAGCACAAAGGTATAACGTAATATGTTAGGAAATTAGAAAATGAGAGCCATGGTTTTTCTTATGTTATTATCATAACATGTAAGCTTTGAAGTTTTTTATTGTGAAGATGTATGAAAAAAAATACTAAATTTTGGACCAATTTTATTAAACCATAAAATATTTTTTTAATATAAAATATACATAAATATTGGATTGGATTGGATTGGTTGTTTTGAAAGTAAAAAGCACATCTGATCTGACTTAGGTCGATTTTTAATAATTGACATCCGATTCAATCCAATGGAGGTTGGTTATCCGTAAAAATGGATTGGATTGGATTAGATTGGATCGATTGGTTTGATCGATTGATTGAATCCAATGAACACCCCTAAATTTACCAAGTATTTTTGGTTTATTTTAGAATGTGTGATGTCTATTTTGAATCTTATTAAATAATGCAAGGATATTTTAAGTTTGAATCATCAATGCTTAATTTTAATTAGTGTAAAGACACTCAAGCAAAATCTAAAAAAATAAAATTAAAGGAAAAATTGATTAAAAAAAAATTGAAGGTGTCCTAAGTGTGGATCTTTGGAGGGGATGTGTGTGTCTTGAATTTTTTTTTTTTTGTTTTTTTTTCAAAGGATGTTATAGCTTTTTTAGTAGTCAAAATTAAGTACGGACCGGTTCAAGATATGAAATTGACACATACTTGTTGGAGCGGTTATCCTAACACCAATCCATATCCCATCACTTCCACCGTTGGTCTTCGTCTTCCGTCTTGTCGTACGTCGGGTGCGATCATACCAGCACTAATGCACCGGATCCCAAAAAACCCCAAAAAAGAGGTACCTCTAGAACGACTTGGACCCGTAGGAGGGATGGGGCTGCTTTTTCTTTGTTTCTTCGGAGAACCTCTATGGAGGCTCGTCAACACCCATCGCCTCATAGTGAGAAGGAGGAACACAACGGAGAGAGGCAAAGAAGAGCGTTGACGTGGAGGAAATCGCTCCAACAATACTTAAAATATCCTGATATATACTTGATGACTTTTGAATTAACTCAAAATATTATGCATAATTATAAAAATATCCCAAAAAATAATGTTAAAAGGTGTTATTTTTCACTTATATTCTTGAACTTAGGGCTATCCATTTTAGCTGCCTATTTATAAAAACTCCAACACGTGAAATCTAAATTTTGATTTAGCCTCAACTTAATTTTTCTGTCGGAACAAAGAGGCCAAACCTAAATTCAACTATAACCCCCGTCCATAAACAATCCTTAATTATTTATTTGTTTTGAAATCAAATATTCATACACCATAAGTCACTAAGGTGATGTTGATTATTATGGGATTGAGTTTAATGGATGTTAATATTCTTATATTCTGATGAGATAAAACCTCAATTTCTCATTGAGATTCTTCGTTATACTATTTTTGTTTTTAATAGGACTTCTATGAAAAGAATTTTTAAGTTTAAAGTAGTAAAGTGAAAGTTTTTCAAAATTAGAGGACAAAGTGAAAATAAGTGTAAAGTTATAAATAAAAAAATAAAAAAAAGCAACTGAAAATAATCTATAACTAATATAGAAAGCTCACAAATCGTTCATGTTCATCTGACTTTCGTCCAAAGCATACGCTTTGATCGTGACGCTCGTTTACCTCTTTTCTTTTTCTCTTTCCTTGGATTTCTACTGCTTTTTTTTCTATCATATATCTCTTTTTTTCTAGCACGTTTACCTTTTTCATATCTCTCTCTCTCTCTCTCTCTCTCTCACGTACTAACCCCGACTTTTCCATCACTTTTCTCTCTCTCTTTCTCAAAAAAAAAAAAAAAAAAAGAAGTTTTCAATCAAAGACATATCTTTTTTTTTTTTTCTTGAAGAAATCAAGAAAATATATCTATAATCTATAATTTATCTATAACTATATTATAAAAAAGAGTTATATTTTGACGCAATTTAAAATTTGGTCTCTCTATTTTATCTTTTTATACACTTTTTTCTTTCTCTTTTTGTTTTCTTTTTCTTTTTCTTTTTCTTTTTTTTTCTTTTTTTTGAGTTGCTTACCTCCTTTTTGTTTTTACTTTTTTCCTCAAAGGTTTTACATATTTGTAGTTGGCTCATTTAAAATACTTTTTATTTTTCTTCCAATTTGTCCCTATGTAACATAACTTTTTTCAAATATGTCTCAACAAATTTTTTTTCTTATAATTCTTCAAATTATTATTAGTTACTTGATTCTGTTAAACTATTTAAGAGACAATAAATAAATAAATAAATAAAGAAAAAATATTGATTTCTTCAAAAATTTAATATCTATTAATTCTTTTAAAGAAATTAACATTTGTATATTCTTTAAAAAAAATCCATGCGTGCAAAGAACTTGTCTAAAAACTAGTACAATTAAAAATAATAATTAAAAAGAAAAAAAATGTCTTGTTGATTGAGCAAATTGAAACACGCCACGATGGACAAAAGTAAGCGCCTTGGAGTTTGACCTGTGTGGACGCTGGTGGCGCGAAGTAAATTTATTGGTCGATCTCAGTGTAGATGCGTTTGTGGGTCCCAACGCAGGACGTTAGCTTTCTTAGACTCCACGCTGGCGGCTAAGAATCTTTTAAATGGGCCTACTCTTGGACCAACTAGACTTTGTGAATATTATTGGGCCGAAAAATGATTGCATAGAGGCCAACTGTTCGTCAAGAGGGTCTTGAATTTTGGGTCCGTTTAAGGATTTGGAGACAGAATTTTAGAAGTTGGTTTGAAATGTATGTTTGATTGATGTATGAATTGAAAAAATTTGTGATATAGAATATAGTATAAAAATTTAAAACATATACAAAAAAATATGTAAAATGTATATTTTTTTCGTTCATCTCGTTATTGTGAGTATTTTGATACAATAATCACATCTCATTCGATTTCAAAATAAGAAAGTTTTGAACTTTCAAAATTTGAGTTTTGAAGAGTGGAAAATAGAAACAATGAGTTTTAGATTTGTGAGTTTTTTAGAATCCATACGATAAAACACCATTTGAAGACTCATCCCAAATGGGCTCTCAGTTCTCAATATGCAAGTTCTTCTTCTTCTTCTTTTTTTATTTTTTATTTTTGTTTTATTTTTGTTTTTTGGATAAAGATATGCAAGTTGCTATTAGTCCATCCAAATGTGTTAATGATTATGTATGGACATGGTCTTTGTTTTGTTGGGGCACAGAGAATGTCATAGATTCATGTTTGGAGTGAGTTATGCCATAAAGGGCAACTAAAGTAAATAGGTTGTTTTCTAAAAGTGTTTAAAGAAAGTAGCATATTTTAAATTTTTTTTAAGGTAAATAGTATACTTATGGTAAATTGTTTGTTTAAAGAAAAATTTTAAGATAATTCTAACGTACATATGTTTCATAAATAAATTTCTTATCATAAATATAATATGTATCAAAAAAATTTTATTTATTATTTTTTAGATAGTTTTCTATCATGACATATGTTATTTATCATCATCCAAATTTTTTTTATGCTATTCATTTTTATTATTAAAAGTTTTTGGTTTATTTCTCTTCTTCTCCCATAAAAGAAATAATTATTACAAAAATATCATATCACTCATAATTAAATACTTTTTTATTTTTTAAAGTACTCGTTGTATTAAGTTAGCGGCCGATAATCAATCTGTAATCACCGTGACACCAGTTATCTAGTTGGTTACCAAATGGCTATCGGTAGATAAGCACCACTGACAACTGGTTACTAGATGATAACCACATCTGTCGATTGTTTTACCGATCGATAACCACCTCCGCCAGCTAGTAATCGGCTAATGAGCATTTTGTCATCAGTTAGAAACCATTGAATCTACCTGATTTTTGTATTTTGTATTTCGTCATCAGTTGGAAACCGTTTTGTCATCAGTTAGCAGTTGATAACCAATTTGTAATCACCGTGACACCAGCTATCTAGTTGGTTACCAAATGACTATTGATAGATAAGCACCGCCGCCGACTGGTTACTAGTTGATTACTAGATGATAACCACATCTGTCGACTGGTTAACGATCGATAGCCACTTTCGCCAGCTAGTAATCGGCTAATGACTGTTTTGTCACCAATTAGAAACCATTGAATCTTCCTGATTTTTGTATTTCGTCACTGGAATACTAAAAAATATGGCAAAAATTCACCCAAATCACAAAAGATGGGCAATAAAAAAATAACAAAAATGCAGAAGAGAAAAATTAATTTGCTCGTCCATGAAGAGGGGAGCATTGAATCCTTCAAGTCGACGACAGTAGGATATGACAAGATCCATACGGAGGCGAGATCTTGTGTCATTCGTCAGGAAAATTACATGCAATTTGTACGGATTGATACAATAATCTATATTTTTAGTTTCAATTGATTTACTTCAAACTCTTGATTTAAGTGATATGTTGGTCTTATTAGTAAGAGCCATCCCAAAAAAAAAAAAAAAAATCTACGGAATATGTCATTTATGTGGTGATTTTGTACCAAATTTCCTAACATACCCTCCTAGTAATTAAACAGAGAATTAAAAAAATAAACAATTAAAAACCCTTATAATCATTTTATTAGTTAGAAACCCTTAAATTCAAAAGTTTCACCCGGAATAGAAACTTATATATTACAATAACATTTATGTTTTCTGCTGCAAAATTACGCAATAATTAATTTAGTTTTGTTAGTTTGTAAAGTGTTTTAATTTTTTTTGTTATATTTAAACATGACTATTAAGATTTCGTTACATGTCCAACTCACTCTCTTCTTACTTATTTAAAAAAAAAAAAAAAAAAAAAAAAACCTCACTCTCTTCTTTGATATATTTCTACAGAATAAGTAAATAACTTGACTAGGGATACATCTTTTAAGGGGGCTAATAGCTATATCATGGATAATAAGAGAATTATTATGAGCATATTTTAATTTTTAGAGGGATTACCATGAAAATTTAACTAAATTAATAAGCTTTTTTTTTTTTTTTTAATGATAATCCTGCCTTGAATCCTTCATTAGACTGAATAGTTTAAAAACCCAACTGGGTTCGATTGGATTCAGTTGTTATTAGTGTAAAATGATATGTAAAATAACTATTTTAATTTTAATTATTTCTTATCTGTTATTTGTATGTGGGTACTACTATAAAATACATAATAAATCCACGGACGGAAAAACTTTCACATATATATTTAAAGATAAAAAGAAGCTTTGTGTTGCATCAGCTAGTGAACTTAACAAACATGTATACAACCAATTACTTATTTTGGGTCAGCTCATTTGCATGGAATTTTAATTAGAGTTTAATATTACCTAATTTAGTAATTTTAGCCGGCATGCATGGTATGTGACATACACAATTTAATTACTGAAAATGATATTTAGCTGGTGTTTTCATTGACACACCAAACATGAAAACGGGTTAATTGGTTATAATTAATTAATGAAAAAGGTAATTAATTAATATATGTTTGGAGTAGAAGATAATAAATAAATAATATAACAAAAATTAAATAATCATTATTACACACAAGAGTGTTGAGTTGTCCACCCCAGGTTTGTGGGCTGCCCAAAAGCCCAATAGCTTTTGATTAAAAAAAAAAAAAAAAAGGGTTAATGGCTTATTGAACAAGCCTTGCGTGATCGGCAGAAAAAGAAAAAAAGGGGGCAGTGCGAAAAGCAGAGAGCGTGAGGGAGGAGAGAGAGAAAATGTAGAGTTTTGGGTTTATGCAAGACAATTGAGCAGTGAAATGGTGTCCGTTGGTACTTAAATTTGACATGATGAATTCTTGTGACAAGCGTTTCTCATCTACCGGTTCTGATTTTCGAATTGGTATTTCTAAGATGCTTTTTTCCAAATACCCACTTAAGACCTAAAATTGATTTCATTTTATGTTATGTGTTGAATTTCATAAATTAATAATGAACCTTGTTGTTTAGCCAAGATTGTGTTTTATTTTAATGATTGTAAGCCTCTAGTTACATCTAGAGAGAACTTTGTAATCCCATAATTGTTGATATAGTAGAAGTTGATATCGGACTACGGTCTCGTGGTTTTTTCCTTCGCATTGGAGGGTTTTCCATGTAAAAATCGGCGTCTCTTATGTGGTTGATTATTTTGATTTTTCATTGCTTTGGTTGTTTTGTTGGCTTTGTTGAAACTTACTTTTGGAAAACCCATTTTATCACACAAAGAGGGAAAAGTTTAATTGCTGGTTTTCCTAACAAAAAGGATATGCTTGGGATATAAAAAAGCGGGGTCATGGCTTGTTGTTTGGAGGCTGGCGTTGGACTCTAGAGGAGAGGAGACAGATCTAAAGAGGCTTTAGGGTTTTTTTTTTTTTTTTTTTCAAAAAGCAGATCAAACACTAATTTCGGGTCTAACACGGGTCGTGTTTGGGTCGGACCCAAAATTGAACCGTTGAAAAATACGGGTCGTGTTTGGGTTAGACTAGTCCAACCCGAAATTGACCCGTTTTTTCCCGTGTCTAATTTAGGTCACCCGAATTTGACCGATCCTTATTTTTCCCAACCCGAACCCTGAATTGTTTCGTCGTATCGCGATCCGTATTGCCAACCCATTGTTGAGCCAGTTGAACGAGTTGAGCAAGCACCGCCACTGCCACCATTTGAGCCTCCATTGAGAAGATCTACTAGAGAGCGCCAACCTCCTTCAAGATGCAGTTCAAGTGAGTATGTGATGCTTACAAATGGAGGAGAGCCTGAAACTTACCAATAAGCCATTTCTCCTTAGCAAAATAAAGAGTGGTCTAAAGCAGTGTAAGAAGCAATGAAATCCTTGTGTGAGAACCACACCTACGACTTGGTGAAGTTACCGAAAAGCAAGAAAGTGCTCAAGAGAAAATGGGTTTACAGGTTGAAAACTAAAAACAATATCTCACAACTAAGGTACAAAGCTCAGTTGGTTGGGAAAGGATTTGGTCAAAAGAAAGGTGTTGACTTTGAAGAGATATTTTCTCCGGTAATGAAGATGTCATCCATCAGAGTTGTTCTTTGTCTAACTGCCCGCTTGAATTTAGAGATAGAGCAACTTGATGTGAAAATTGCATTTCTTCACTGTGATTTATTAGAAGAAGAAATTTATATGTAGCAGCCAGAAGGGTTCAAAGTTAATGGAAATGAGAATCTTGTGTGCAAGCTTCGAAAAAGTTTGTATGGGCTCAAACAAGCACCAAGACAGTGGTACAAGAAGTTTGATTCATTTATGGTGAGTCATGGGTACTTTAGAACTTCATCTGACCATTGTGTGTTTATTAAGAAACACTCCAGTGATGATTTCATTATCCTCTTGCTATATGTTGATGATATGCTGATTGTTGGCCATGATGCTAGTAAGATTGATAAGCTTAAAAAGGAGTTAAGTAAGTCTTCTGCAAGGAAAGACTTGGGATTGGCAAAAACAAATACTCGGCATGAAGATCTCCTGTGATAGGAAGAATGGGAAACTTTGGCTATCTCAAGAAGGCTACGTTGAAAAAAATTATTGAAAGGTTCAATATGAGCAAGGCAAAAGTAGTTTGTTCTCCACTTGTAGGGCACTTTAAGCTTACTTCTAAGCAATGCCCGACAAGTGAGAAAGACAAAGAAGAAATAAGTAAAGTTCCCTATGTGTCTGCAGTTGGCCGCTTGATGTATGCTATGGTCTGCACAAGACAATATATTGCTCATGTTGTTGGAGTTGTCAGCTGATTTCTTTCTAATCCTGGAAAAGAACATTGGGCAACGATGAAATGGATATTGAGATATCTGAGAGATACTTTTAGGGTGTGTTTATGCTTTGGCAGTGGTGAGCCTATTTTAGATGGGTACACAGATTCAGACATGGCAGGTGATGTTGACTCCTACAAATCCACTTTGGGGTTCTTGATGACCTTTGTAGGGGGAGCAATCTCTTGGCAGTCTAAGTTACATAAATGTGTTGCCTTATCCAGTACATAAGATGAGTACATTGCAATTACTGAAGCCTGCAAAGAAGCTTTGTGGATGAAAAAGTTTCTTGAAGAATTAGGTCTACAACAAGAGAAGTACATTGTCTACAGTGACAGTCAGAGTGGCATCCACCTCTCCAAGAATTCAACATTCCATTCAAGATCCAAGTATATTGATGTTAGGTATCACTAAATTCGTGATGTACTTGAAACAAAGCAAATGTGCACTTGGAGAAAGTTCATACAAGTGAGAACGGATCGGATATGTTGATAAAATCTTTGCCTAAGGAAAAAACTTGAAGCGTGTAGGCAGAGAGTCGGGCTTGGTCGAGCTCACTACATGACATGAGGGGGAGAATTGTGAGTTGTTCGTCTCATAATTTGTGGGATGGACAATAATGGGCCAAAAGCCCAATAGTTTTTGATTAAAAAAAAAGGGTTAATGGCTTGTTGAACAAGCCTGGTGTGATCGGCAAAAAAAGAAAACGGGGGGGGGGGGGGGGGGGGGGCGTGGGGGCAGTGCGAAAAACAGAGAGCGTGAGGGAGATAGGAGAGAGAGAGAGAGAATATGGAGTTTTTGAGTTTGTGCAAGATTGATTGAGCGGTAAACGGTGTCCGTTGGTGCTCAAATTTGAGGTGATGAATCCTTGTGACAAGCATTCTCATCTATCAGTTCCGATTTTTGAATTGTTATATATAAGATGCTTTTCCCAAATACCTACTTGAGACCTAAATTGATTTCTTTTATGCTCTGTGTTGAAATCCATCTTGTCGATGATGAACTTTGTTGTTTAGCCAAAATTGTGTTTTATCTTGATGATTGTGAGCCTCTAGTTGCATCTAGAGAGAACTTTGTAATCACATTATTGTTGATATAGTGGAAGTTGATATCGGACTACGGTCCCGTAGTTTTTCCCTTTGCATTGGAGGGTTTTCCACGTAAAAATCGGTGTCTCTTGTGCGGTTGATTATTTTGATTTTTCATTGCTTTGGTTGTTTTGTTGGTTTTGTTGAAACTTACTTCTGGAGAACCCATTTTATCATACAAAAAGGAAAAAGTTTAATTGATGGTTTTCCCAACAAAATGGATATGCTTGGGGTATAAAAAAGTCGGTCGGGGCTTGTTGTTTGTGGAGTTGCTTGGACATGTGTATTTTTTTTTTTTTAAAGATATGATTAGCGGCAAATCTGCGTCACATATATTTAAATCATAAAGTTGGGAAGAGATCTATTAAAGAAGTCGTATGTACTTCTCGATGGCTCTATAGATCATGTTATAGACGAAAATACAAACCTACGCATGAATGTTGAAAATAATTCCTCTTTTTATTTATTTATTTATTTATTTATTATTATTATTATTATTATTATTATTATTTTTTAAGATCTAATTGTAGTCAAGAGACATAATTCAAGGACATTATTATGTCTCTATAGGGGTGGGTTTGGAGAAAATCTTTTATTTGAATTACTGAAGCAGTTACTACTATTTGAAGCAAGGTTATATTAAGAAAGAACTTAGATCCATATTTTACAATTTATACGTTTGGAAAAAATAATGAAACCTTTATACCCTCGGCCATTGCACCACTCCGGTGCCCACTGCTACTCCGGTCCCGACATAGGTTCACACAAATTTGAGCCCTCGCCCTTCCAAAACGGCCAACCTATCCGATACTAAGGGTGCGTTTACTAAACCGTAAATGAATCTTGTAATATGAAAGGTAATGAGATTGAAAAATAAAATAAAAGGAATAGAAAAGAGGATCATTGATTTCCTTTCTGATGTTTACTTGCCTATTAGATAGTGTAAAAAGGAAACAATCTCATTCCCTTTGCAGTGTTTACAAACCTTAGTATTGCTAATATTATTAATGCAATTACTTAAATATCTCTTTACGCAATAAATAAAATGTTAAGCATCTGCATAGGAACTTATTAAGGATATATAAGTAAATTTGATATTTATTCCCTTGACAATATTAATCAAACATTAATTATTATATTAATCAAATTATTAATCATTAATTCTCATATTAATATTTAATAATTTGATTAATATAATAATTAATGTTTGATTAATCTCTAATTAATCATCCATAGTTATATTAATAATTATATCAATGATTAATGATCAATTAATCTCTAATTAATCATGTATTATAATTAGTAGTTACTCAACATAATAATCTTACTTACACAGTTAATTATCACTTATAAACTCTTATATTAATTAATTAATTACTTTATTAATACTAATTAACTTTCTTTGCAAAATTACATTTGTTACGTATTTATTAGTTTATTTATTTGTTTATTCCTTAACTAATTAATCAATCAAGTTGACAAGGAGTCACCTAAGTTTAGACATTCCATCTAGTATTGGGCTTGTAAGGCCTAATCCTATTAGTTATGATCATTTAGTTGGGCTAAGGTAGTCTCTTGGTATATGCCCGAAAATCCTCTAATGTACTTTATCTTAGTCCATTTAAAAACTTGTGATTCAATTTTATAAAGTTAGGGTTTTACACATTATTTGATAATACACTTAATACCAACTCATTTTACAATAAATATGTTCATATGTTATGACTTACCCTTATGTCACATTTTAATGTTTAATCGTTTTGTCGATATGAGATTTTAACTTGTAAGATTTATTTAAATTTGAGTATAATCACGATTTGGACACTTGATAACTCGTTGAAAATCTTGAAGTATCTAGTTTCTGTCTTTATAATTTGTTTTCTAAGATTTCAAGTATTTCAAACATTAATGTGGACGTTTCCTAAGTGTGTTATGATAAAATCTTAGTTTACCAGATTACAATACATTATTATGTGATTTATTAGAATTTATGTGCATATCAATTTTAAACGCGTGATAACTCATTTCGAAACTTGAGATGTCTACTTTATAGTCATAAAGTTATTTGCTTTAGTGTTTGAGTGTTTCATACCGTAAACTTATAAGTCCAAAAAGGTAAAAGATATGTCACTGGAAATGTTACGTGTCTAGTTCAAATAATAAGAAACAGTTTTGTAAAAAATTATGATTTACTAATCCAAAATATAAAAACCCGTGGCTGGGATAGGGTTCGAGCAAAAACTCTCAGTTCGTAGTCCAAACTTGTAAAATTCACCAAAAACTGTACAATTATCCGTTTGAGGCGCATGGTACGTTTTTGGAAGGCTTAAAGAATCTAGTTTGTAGATCTAAAACCTACAATCCAAAATTTTGAAACTAAAGGGTTCGGAGTACATAAAACCCGTGGCTAGACTGTACCACAGAGGTTTCTTTTCTTTCTAGTTTTGTGTCACAACTTCAAATGTACATAACTTTAGACATATAAAAGCAAACCAAGTGATTCCAAAGCCTAAAATGGAGCTTATCCTCTGTAGAATCTTATCATATAATTTATTTTTCATACCAAAGTTTCTAATGCATGCCATATTACCACAACATCCACAAGCTCTAACAAAGTTCGTAGATTTTACCGAAATGCTCCGTGGATCCGTTAAGATCTCATACCTCCAAAGTTCTTCTCAAAACATTTTCCTAGGTAAGAAGAAGTCTAACATTAAGAGTCTAACTAAAAATCATACTTTAGTTCTCCAAAATTGACTAAAACACAAAGAATATGTTACATCTAGTAACACATCATCTAACTCTGCTTCACAGTTCTTCGTACTTGGTAATGGGGTTGCTTGGAGCTTGAAAATGGAGGGAGGAGGGTTGATAGAGGGGTGTTGGGAGATGGAGAATAGTGTTGGTAGTGGCTAGAGAAGCTCGGGTTTTTTTTTTTATAGCTTAACTTGTGTGAGAATAAAATGAGATGCTGGGGGCTTGTTTTTATTCAACATTTGCTTTAAAGGAGCTGTATTTTGTGGGGTAAAAATGGAAAATTTTTGGCTCATTTTCCCCTTGCATTGCCGCCACTTAAGGGAGGGAGTTGGGTTGAAAATTTTGCTCAACAAAGTTGAGACAAGGGGCCACTTTCACTTGTTTATTCTTTGTGACATATTGCCAAAACAAGCCATGCCATCTCTTACATGAGGTTGCAAGCATGCACCACTTTCTGTTTTCTCATTTGTTCAAATTTTCTTCTTGCTTTTGACCACAAAATCCGGATCTCCCCTTTGGTTTTCTCATTTTTATTTTGTTTTTCTTTCTTCCAATTTTTCCACCATTGATCAAATGTTGTCATCCTTATTCTCATCCATTAGATATTCCATCACACCAATCCTTACCTTAAGCTCTCATTAGTCACTTATCATCCAAAGCTTGATCATTGATTTGTCTAGGATCCTTTAACATAAAATATACACTCTTGATTTCAAACCTAAGCATAATTCTTGATCAATCTTCCACCTTTGGATTTTCTAAGAATAAATCCTAATTATTCATTTTCTATCTATGTGACACATTAATTTTCCCAATCATACTATCAAAACATAAATATTGATATGACCAAAATAAATACTAAGGTCATCAAATTGACCTACTAATAAAAATCGGGGTTCTTTCACAAAAAATAACATTTATTCCTCTAATACAAGTAATAAATTTTTTGAATAAATTTATATGTCGTTCAACTCATCTTCTACGTATCTATAATTTCTAATCTAAATAGAGAAACTCAACATTGTTAGATCATCGATATCATCATACTGATGATACATATATAATTATTCATGATCTTGAAATTTGATATTCATCAAAATAATTCATTAGAAGTATATTAATGAAGGAAATCCATGATAATAATTCATGAATCAAGTTTATGAATTTCTTGGGCATCACAAGTAGAGGACCTCGATCCCGAAGCCCACCACTGAGCCTGTTGGGGGTGCGGGGATGGAGCCCCCTTGTCCGTGTTTTTAGGTATATATATGATGTAATTTCAGGGATTTATTATATGCTCTTTTTGCCATAGTCGTTCTTCTTGTACTAATTTTTTATTTAATGGATTGTCTTCTCCTCTGCCTTTGGTTTTTTTCCCGTCTAGGGTTTGCCACGTAAATTTTTGTGTTCTTAGTTTTTTGATTTTCTTGTTACCTTTCGTTCTTAATTTTGTAGCAAGAATCTTAAGATCTTTCCTCTTAGGTATATAATTTTAGTTTTAATTATTAAGAATTTGGTAATTATCTGTGTTTTTTAGTTTGATTTTCATTTTCTTTTCATGATACTCTTATCCAATTTCTTTTCTTTTACTGAAATTCGAGTAGGGAAATTTGGAACTTTTTTGTGCTAATTTAATTGAAATGTATTAAAATATCTCGATATACTTTTATTTACTCTCTTGAATCCATCTTCACATACCAAAGTGGTGAGCAAGACAAACAAGTGACTTTATTAACATAGAAGGTAAATAATGGTATCAATATGCAAGGCCTATATGTAACTCCATTTATAGAATTCAAATCTATCACTCCCAAATTTAATAAAAATAATAATAATAACAATAACAATAATAATGATAATAGTAACAACAACAACAACGTTAACATTGTATCTGTTTGTTTTTCCCCCCAAAAAGGGCAGAAAAAACATGATTAAGACATAGACCACGAGATTAATTTCTTCACGTTACCTTTAGCACCCAAAAAAAAAAAAAAAAAAAAACCACCCTTTCACGTTAAATGTTTTGTAGTTATTAAAATTTTGTATACTTTTTTTTTATTATTTTATTTCATAATACATGAGATAAGTAAATAATGAGGGTGCTAGGTATGTAGATCTATAGTCCGATATCTTGTACATTCTGTTGATTCCTATCACCAACATCTATTATTATTATTATTATTTTTTTAAAAAAAATTCTCAAAAATTTAAGACTGTTTTTGAATAATTATAAATCGTAGTTACTTTTATAATTACCCTATGTATAACTCTATATAAAATTAACCAACAAAACTAATAATTATATATAGTCAGTGTTGATGGGATAGAGAGGCGTTTGAAGGAGGCATAAATATATATATATATATATGTTATATTATATATATATACATGGAGATTCCATAAAACGATCATGTCCACATATATTTTTCTCTTTTATATGCATAATAAATTAATACTAAAGTTCATTTATTTAAGTTCATTTTTTTGCAATTTTTCATAGAACCATATACATGCATGCAAACTCCTTGATAAATGATGTCTTGGCAATACCTACTTCTTCTGCCACACAATTATAATGTTGACAATTCCTTTATCCACAAACTAATTCACATCTCTTGCGTGCATATGATCTATTATATTGAACAAAAATAATGTCCAAAACACCGATTTTAATCTCAATTTAAATGTCAAATCATTGAATTAGTAAATTATAAATAACTGATGGACACAATATTTTAAGGATAAATTTCACTTTTTTATTTCTCAAATTTTAGGCATTGTCATAAATACCTCTTGAATTTTAATTTATAACATTATTTTCCCCCAAGATTTGAAACAGTTATAGATTAATTTCTCCCCTTAATTAAAATTTTAATGAAAAAACGCACTTGACAGCAATATTAAATATAAAATTACGAAGTGACACTCATTGACAACACACGTGACACTCGCTACTCTTATTCAATTAAAATTACAAAGTTAAACATAAAGAGCGGTATTAGAAAAAAGACAATCAATTGGTCCTAAAAAATTTACTCTTTTGAACTAATTATAAGGTCAACTTTGTAATTTCATACTTAATACCACCCAACTCATGTTGTCAATAAGATATTTCACATATAATTTTCCGTCAAAAATTCAATTGAGGGGGAAATTTGTAAATGTTTCAAAGTTCGAGGGGAGTGAATGTTATAAATTGAAGTTCGGGGGTATTTGTGACAAAGCTTAAAGTTCTGGGGAAAAAATGAAATTTGATATTAAAAAATAATAACAACTCAGATGTTACATAAATTGATACTCAAAATTTGGGATTAATGACGTCCTTTAACATTATTCTTATGCAAAAGCCCTAGGACACACAAGACCATTTACGTATGCCCACAAGCATTATTAAAAGGACCAGATAATCAAGTTTAGTTGAGGCTGAACGCACACATGACATATAACAGAATTTGATATATTTGTTTATTTGGTAGTTGAAGAACCTAAAATATTAGTATGTTGGTGAGTCAAACTTTACACAGATACAATAATATTAGAGATTGTAAGAAATAAATATTTATTATTTCTTCTCCACAAGCAAGGTTTTAGATTTATGCCAAGTGCTTACCATAATGAGCATTGATGTAAACCAATATATGATTTAAGTATAATCTAAGACTTAATTAGGAATCCGTACATTCCCTAATGAGACATTAATAATATTAATGTTAGATGTGTAATTATACTTATGTACCATAATTATTAAATCTATAAGATCTTTTCCCACCAAATTACATAAGAACATGATTGTGAAATTATGCCTTGAGTGCTAACAAATTAATGAGACAAAAAACAAGTCTCATGCATGCAATTTAATATTCAATGGAAGTTCTAGGAATTTCCTACACCGGTGAGAAGGAAAGGCCAACAAGCAAAATAGTCAAATTTTGTCCCCTCCATAAAGGTCTATCAATAATTAATAATGTATTTAATTTATAATAATTGAAAAGCATGCATCATTGATGTGCCAGATGTCATTACACTAGTAAGTGAAAGACCATTTTCTTTATTAAAAAGAAAAAAGAAAAAGAAAATCAAAGGACTTTCTTTTCATGGAAATTAATGCCCAAGGTTTAATCTTTGGAACTATGAGGTGGTGCTTTCCTATTGGTTGGCAACTAGATTCGTTATTAAATTTAAAAGATCTTGCAAAATCAATAAAGATTGGTGTACATCTCAGTTGCTATATATATATATATATATATATATATATATATATTATATAAATAAAAAAGGTTATAGTTGACTATTGTTTTGTCGCGTTTTATAGTGGCGATCCACTTTAAGTATTAAAGACCAAAAAAGGACGGTTTTTCTTTTTATAATATATTTTCCTATTGATTAATACAGTTTATTTAAAAATTTTAATTATAAAAATATAATTATATTTTTTAAGATCTCGAGTGTTATTTTTCATAGGTATATATATATATATATACACTTTAATCTGTATATTCTTTTGGGTTCGGTTCGTCTTGTATTTTTTTAATTCTGCTAATCTAATTAACCTCTTAATATTTTCTCAACAAAACAAATTTGCCCTCTTTTTGTATCGTTGAGTTACAAATTTTGGTAATTAGTATTATTATTTTTATTTAAAAAAACATGATTAATTAGATTTGGCATAGATAGGTAAAGTTACACGTCACCGGCCATCTCGCACGTTGTTAAGGAATAAGAAAGTGTATAGCAAGCCAAAGCCAAGATTTGTAGCCGCTGAGCCGAAGCTAGCTTTTGTAGAAATCCTACCAATATTTTTTGCAAAATGTGACAGTATGGTGAGAAAATTCTAATATCAACGTCATTTTCCCAATGGGTTAATTTAAATTTCTCTCAACCAAACCTAATTCTCTAAAAGTACAATACAATAATGATAATCTAGAGCATATAATAAACAAACAAACACACACACACACACACACACACACTATATATATAATAGAATAATTTGTGCTTATACATATAAGAAGTTTGCCGTAATTATGATTTCACAAAGTGAAATTAACAAAATGACATCTCCTTTTATACTAGGCGACTCATATAATCGCACTGTAAAATAGATAATATTGAATATTTCTCATGAATTCATATTTTGCTAATTAAAATTTTTAAAAGAATATTTTATTGATATTAAGCTATTTTCACAAAGCACTCTACACATATCTATTGTCTTTATTTATTTATTCTTAGTTCCCAATGATCTCCGATCTTTGTCTTGCTTTTTCTACCCCAATTGAGACGTTAATTAAAGCGAACTCCTTTTGTATTTGAAAGAGATAATGACAATTAATAATTATTAATGTAACGCAAGCCAAGCTGTCAGCTAGATATAGCTCATATGTTCAAGATTATGGTTCACTTTCAAATGTTTGAAAATTAGTAAGAGCAACGATTTTCGTGGTCGTGATTAAATGCATTATAAAGATATTTCAATATCACCATGTTATTCTTCTTTTGTGGTCATTCCAATGATTCAAACCTCTCCCAAACTTTTGACAAGAAAAAAACTTGCCAAAACAGTACTGAAAGCATAACACAAATTTGATGGTATATGAATTGGGTGGGACCCAACAAGCTATATTTCAAGCTACAGGGAAGTAGAAAGATCATTAATTATAGTAGCATATAGAGAATCCCTAGAGTTGATATTTATGAGAGCATGATCATGAACATTTATAATTGATTTTACACGAGCTAGGGCATCAAAAGATTCTATCAAATATTTGATAGAAGAAAAAAATGAACTAACTCAATTGGACTACTACTTCTATAGGGTTGAATCCAAGATAAATAATTTCTTAGTGCATTAATTTACAAAGCCAACCACTACATTATATGTTCATATACATGATAAGGAGAGGAAAACATTTTACCAAAAAGGTAAAAAAAATATATATATAAAAAAAAACCTCAATGATGATAATTATCATGAGCCATTAATCTTATCAAAATTTATTTATAACCTTTTTTTTTTTTTTTTTTTTCTAATTATAGTAATACGTGTCGGTGTAAGAGATGGGAGGGGAGCTCGGTTGGGTGGACTTAAGTGAGGTTACAAGTTTGATCTTGCACTTAAAGTGAAAACTCAATATAAAATATGTAGCTTGAGAGCTCCTGATCAAGAAAATCTACAAGTCTATTTGGTTCGTAGGTTTCGTTTTGAGATGAAAATCACTCTTGTTCTAAAATGATTATAAGTCATTTAGTTTGGGTTTTTTTGAAATGATGGTTAGATGTATCATTCTAAAGAATGAAATGATTTCTGAAATAGAGTTTTAACAGACGTAAAAATAATCATGAGAAAAAAAAAAGAAAAAAAAAAAAAAACCGAGGAACCAAACATTGTCTTATACCTTATTTTCACTAGCCATTTTTTTTTCTGTATTTAATTGTACATTTTTGGGCATGGCAGCCATAGTGTATATTGTGCGGCACATACATTATTGGTCAAAAATGAACCTGAAAGAGATGACATGAACTGAATGATCACATGTAATGAATGTTGTACACGAACACAAGATGGCTGGTTCTATTATATTATAGTCATTGGTCAAGGTTTTGGAAGTCGTCTCTCAAGGCATCTTTGTTGTCTTATCACCTGTCCATCAAGAGCCTCTTGATTGGCACATGATCTAGTGGTGAGGGACAACTTTCAAATCAATCACATTATAAAGTGAAAGCTACATGGATTACACTATTAAGCGATAATTCCACGTAAGATTGTGAAAAAAAAGGGTAAATTTTACAATTGACCGGTACTAAAAAAATATCTTATTCACAGAGTTCTTTTGGTGAGCTTTTAAAATATATACAAAACTGTCGGTTTATACGTTTTATTTTGATGTAATTTTGATTAGATATAATAATTAAAAATATTTATATTATTACTAGGCTATCGTATTATAAAAAAACTAAAAAATACTGATATGGTGTTACTAGATTTTGTCGATAATTTAATTTTATTTTTTGTTCTTAAATTATTCCAATACCAATACTCAAATTATTCAGTCCTTTGGTCCAAAATAAATAAAAAAAATATTACACAAAGATTGTAGTTATTATGTGAAGATTAAAATTACATTTTAATCGGAGTTGATTTTTTTTCATTTTTGCATCAAATTTGGATTTTAATTTATCATATAGTAAATTTTCAAAGCACACGTGATCTTCATATGATAACTATACTATCTTTATTTGAGTAGTGCAAGAGATATCAACTTTTATCGTAACTTTTAAGTATCAATTCATGTGATAATCGGTTGACATCTTTTTATTGGTTGATATAATCAATTAATGTGATAATTTTTTAATTCAAAACTTGATTTAGAATTTGTATTGTTGGCATTTTTTCTTTTTCGCTTGACTACGGATCAGGATATAGACCTTATGATAAAACGTTTCATACTATTATGATCTGTTTTTGAAAGAAGTATAATTATTTAAGGATACAGCTGCATATGATCGAGCACATACCCTTTAGTCTGCAGAGACAATAGAAAGTGGTCAAATTTTCTGTTCAAACAAATCCTAGTTTTGTGAGAAAATTACATTTTACACATATACGCTTGTTATTAAAAGAAGCGTGGAAATTGGCCTTAATAATCACGTGGTGAGCGGTGTGGTTTTGACCTTGTATATGATTTTTCCCCTAATTTCTTAAATGTGTTATTTATTTTTCCACTTAATATTAGCTGTAGCCTCTAGCTAGTGTGTGCATGTACTAGAAAATCGATCAAATCTGATCTCACTAAATTTATTCTTTTTTTTTTTTTTGGGAGTGCTACTTTCTTGTCATAAGTTTTACCATGAGATAAGATTTTCTTTGATGTGTCTTTTCCTTAAAATAGGGGCGAAAAGGAAAGAAAATAAAGTGCTCATCCATCTTTAAGATCAGATGCATGTATATATACACCTATATCTTGCAAACACTTGGATGCATATCTTTATGATGAATCCAGGTTAAAGTACATGAATCAAGATTAGACCGAGACCAAACAATCACTTTCCGAGTAACATTTAATAGTAGCTATATATAGCTAGAGAAAACTAGATTTTCAAATACACGTGGTATAAAACTTACCCTTGATAATTATAATATATATATATGAGTAATTGGCCTAAATGGTCTCTATATTATTGAAAAGATGATAATTTGATCCCTTTTTTTTTTTTTTTTAATTTTGACCAAGAGAATCCTAACTCTCTAAATGGTGGCAATTTAGTCATTTCTATTCAATTCCGTTAAATTTCTAACGGAAAAGGTCATGTGACTCGTCACATGAGTTTGACTAATTATTAAAAGAAGAAAATATCCTTATTTTTTTTTTTAAAAAATCAATACCCAATATACATTAAAAAAAAAAAGAAAAAAAAGAAAAAAGAGAGAGAGAGAGTTGACTCAAACTCAGCCCCCCCCCCCGGGCGACGTTTTCTTCCATCCCCAGAACTCCCCTAGGCATCGTTTTCTTCACCGCCGAGCCCCCTTCCCAGGCGCCATCTTCACTGTTGCCGAGCCCCCTGCCCTCATGTTCTTCTCTAGGCTGAGCTTCGACCCCCCGCCGGCAAGCTCTGACCCCCCGCCAGCTAGCTCAGGGACAAGAACGAATACCCCCCCTCTAAAACAACACCGAGCTTGCCCGCCTCTGCAGCCAGATCTGGATCTCGCCGAGTTCACCCCCTAAAAGATCTGGGCTTCTGGGTAAGAACGACCCCCCACACCCCCCCCCCCCCCCCCCCCACACACACACACACACAAGATCTGGGCTTCTGTTACTTTGATTCGATTGGAGGCGAGAAAGAGGGAGAGGGGAAAGGTGAATTTTTTAAATATTTGTTAAATTATTTATTGTTAGATTATTAAAATACCCTCTCAAATTAGATTACATGCATTGCACATGATTTAGTACGTTAGAAATTTAACGTACTTGGACGGAAAGGATTATAATTGCCAACAATTAGAGAGTTTAGGGTTATCTAAGTCAAAATGAAAAAAATAGGGATCAAATCGTCACCTCATCAATAGTTTAGGGACCATTTAGGCCACTTAATTTATTCATAAAAATGTACAATTTGGTTTAAGGCATTCACATGTCGGAAAAGTGAAACTAATGACCAACCGGGTAACAATTATGTAAAATGCACATCTAGAGATTAGGGTATGTTTGGTTGCAAGAAGAAACCGTGAGGGATGGAGGACTGGAGAGAGAGATGTGGAGTAAGATGACAAATCCTTTATTTGGTTGGAAGGTGAAGTGGGGGAAGAGGAGAGACGAAGAGAGAGGCTTTCTTTTTGAGCCCACCAATTTCGATCCTTCTACTTGTTAGATAATTTGGCTTTACACAATTGGTCATAGAAAAAACTTCAGAATTGTAATAATTTGATCTAAAAGAGACACGTTAATTGGGAAAAAAAAATCATTATATCAGTAGTAATTTAATGACTTAACGTTATTGATATGTCACATCCATAAATTGGCCACAACAGTGTATATTCGGAAGTCCTCTCAAATTTGAACTTGCTTCAATTAGCAGTTAATTTTCCATTTTGTCGTTGCTAAGAGGGAAATCAGCGGGAAATATATAATTATTAAGTAGTACTCGATCCTAGTCATCAACTTAGCGGCTAGAATATGATCAGATCAGCTAGCTAATAGTGTTATATATATTTAAGCATTATATCTATATATGTGTGTGTGTGTGTATATGCATGCATGTGGATATATGGACACAAAAATGTTACTATTTGAGGTCTACGGAAGCGTCATTTGGTCACATACGTGGAGGCATTTTGTTGGTGACAGCTTATATGGACGTTGCCAAAAATGAAAGATAAGCCTCCTATATATATACAGTGGCAATGATTTGCAAATTCTACTTTGACATGTTACCTTGTGTATCGAATTCAGAGACAGATTTTCTTGCTGAAAAGAATTGAGAGACATACAAATATATAGATAGATATCCCAGTGGAATAATCTTCTTATATATTCTTTAATTGCTCATTAAATTTAATCAAACGTGTCTTTTTTACATACATCAAAGATATTTATGTAAGTTACCAAATTCATGATTTACATCTTATAGATATAGTCTAATGATAATTTACCACTGAATTAGTGTGGTGGCCTAATAGTAACAAATTACCTTGCGGAGTCAATGATTAAAAGTTTGAATGCTGGATAGCGCTTGTTTCCTTGCTACCAACCTAGTACTTGATCAAGAGTTTCTGTGACTATGCCCTCACATATCCTTATCGTCAGTGATAAAGGCAAAACTTCTTATAAGGGGGCTATATGTAAATTTGTACAAAAATATCTATGATAAAAAAAAAAAAAAAGTTTTAGGGGGGCCTGCAGGGGGCTACATGTAAATCTATAGAACCATATATAGGCTATAAAAAAGAGAGAGAAAGTTGAATGGCAGTTTAAGCCCTCCTTAGGCCTTTATGGTTTCGTCCCTGCTGACAATTAGCATATTCAGTGGGTAAGGGGCTGGGATGATGCACTCCTCGTCAAGGGATATGGTCTACTTGTAACGCCTTCATCGAAAGTTCTTGTCAATATTTGGGGAACCCTTTTGATAACGCTCATAAGGAATATGCTAGTGATTGCGTCCTTCTTAAACTTTTTCCTTTAACAAACAAACTATCTAATTATAATTTCATGCATAATGATCAATTCTACAAGATATAGAGTTTAAGCATCTGTTTAGTTCGACAGTTGGAGTTGAAATTTTTAAGTTGGAGTTAGTTGACTTTTCAACAACTAGTTATAATTTTTGTTGACTTTTCAGAAAAAGATAAAAACTGATATGAAAAATTTGAATTAAAACTAACAAAGGTTAAAGCTTTCTATCGTTAAATAAAAATGCATATTCTTTTTGGGAAAAAGGAGTTTAATATAAATGCATGTGTTAACAAAGTCTTACAGAAAGTGTCATGAATACACTTGGTAAAATTCTTATCCGTTTGATTAATATTAAGTTTAATTAATTAATGATGAAAAAGGCCAAATGGGGGGAGTCAAAGAGAGCCGAAAACAATTATTTGACCTGTCGTTTTTTGCACTATTAACCAATCAGCACTCACCACGACGGGGTAACTCCAAAAGTCAATTACTAAATGAGCAGAAAGCGATTGAAATGACCAAAATGACCATTAGGGTTTCACTTTGGTTACGTAATTATATCTTTTGCACGAGCATATATGTGATCTCACAGCTGATAATGAGAGGTGACTAATGAGTCATGACTAATGATGAAGAAATGTTTGATGTTTCACACTCACAATCTTGAGAGAGAGAGAGAGATATTAAAGTCATAAATTATGTGAAACTTATAATACTATAATTATATATATATATATATATATTTTTTTTTTTTCCGCTAAGAAGACACGTCTCTTGTGGGGTGAACAAAGGGCGGTACCAAATTTCATTGACAAACAGTGCCTCATTTTCTTGCCGCCCTTCTCTGCTATTTATACACCAAACACTCTCACAATTATCCTTAAAGCCATACTTCTTTTGTTTCTCTTAGCTCTAACGGAAACATTTCTTTTTCCATAAACCCAAGAAAATTTCATTTCCACAACTTTTTTCTTCTTCCTCTCATAATTAATTGTTAAATATAAACATATATATATATATATATATATTTTATATACACACATATATACACATATGGCGAAAAGTCCTTGTAGTGAAAAGATGGACTGAAAAAGGGTCCATGGACACCGGAGGAAGATCAGAAACTCATTGATTATATTAAAAGACATGGGCATGGGAGATGGCGAACACTTCCCAAGAATGCAGGTAAATGCTTGCAAATAATATAATTTCTCTCCACTAATTTAAAATTTAATTGATTTCGGCTTTCTAATTTGGAACATCTTCGTTTTCTTTCTCGATTGTTTCTAGATAGAAACATATTTTTAATTTTTTTTCCCCGAAAACACATTTGTTTCTCGATTGATTCTAATTAAGATATGTAGTATCACAACTTTTTATATCAGTTATTTCTCTCTCAGTTTATATAACATAAAGGATATTTTTTTAATTTATATAGAAAAAAAGCTCCATATTCTTTACTAAAAGGATATACAAATGGAGAGTATTGAAAAAATATTCCCATAAAAGTTTTAGGATAAATGATTGTTTGTGAAGAAGTTCAATTTTTTCTATATTATATTATTTTTCTCTCTTTTCATGTAGATTGTATTATTAATATTTACATGTACTTCCATGTTAAATTTGTATACATACACACACACACACACACACACATGAAAGTAATAATTCATATCATAGAAGTAACTTTTGTTTTTATTGTTGATAGGACTGAAAAGATGTGGCAAAAGTTGTCGGCTTCGCTGGACTAACTATTTGAGACCTGACATTAAACGAGGAAGGTTCTCTTTTGAAGAAGAGGAGACCATAATTCAATTACACCGCGTCTTGGGGAATAAGTGAGTACACTTTTTCTCCCACTTTGATCATCAACATGCACTTCTAAATATCCAACTACATGTATATATATATATATATATATATGTATTTATATTGCTTTTCAATTTTATTTGGCTTATAATTTTCATGATATTGTTTGTGTACATGTACAAAGACTACCTAGCTACTCCATAGACTTTGCCTTAGATTAAGGACATATTTTGCAAGTCAATGGTTATTAGTCGTCTCATGAATTATTTTTTTAACCCTATGATTGAAAAAATATTATTTCCATTGAAAAAAGTACGAATATTCTTCTAAAATATTTGAATTTGTGTATATTATATATAGATACATATCTAACTAAATAATCCTAATTTGTTGGTAGGTGGTCCGCAATTGCAGCTCGTTTGCCGGGAAGAACAGATAACGAGATCAAGAATTATTGGAACACCCACATAAGGAAAAGGCTATTGAAAATGGGAATTGATCCTGTGACTCACACCCCGCGTCTTGATCTTCTCGAACTCTCGTCGCTTCTCAGCTCGACTCTTTACAACCCTCAATCTTCTCAAAATCAGCTTCATTTGCAAAATCTTCTCGGAAATATGGGACCTCTTATGAATCAAAACCTCCTCAATTTGGCCACAACACTCTTATCTTACCAACCGAAAAGTACGAGTACGAATAGTACTAGTACCGGTTTTGTTTCGCAAAATGTTCAAGAAATTAGCCCTCCAAATCATGTCCCTGAAAGCCAATTCCAATCTTTCCAAACATCAAGCACTTCCAATACTAGTACTGTCCCGTATAGTATGAGCGAGACGCAGTTCATTCAAGCGAAAATGGATCCGTTTTCTCAAAGCCTTACTCATGGTACTAGTTGCCCTAATAATTTTGGAAGCAATATGTGGCAAAACAGTGTTGAAGATGAAGCTCTATTCACTCCCTGCTCGGAGGGCTTTGTTGCCAATATGGCAAGTACAAATGGCTATCCGGATTGTGTAACTCAATCGTCGTCGATCTTGAATTCTACGTCGGAAAACCAGGCTTTTGCTTCATGTAATTTTCAGAATAGCATGACGAATGTGAGCTTCACTTCACTTCTATCGACACCTTCATGTAGCCCGAATACGTTGAATTCGTCATTGAAAACTTACGTAAATAGCAACAGTAGTCCTGAAGATAATCAGAGGGATAGTTTCTGCAGCAACATGTTTATGTATGATATAGCAAATTATGGCTTGAACGGCAATGAATTTCTGTAACCAACAATATAATAGCACTACTCTTTCTCTCTTTTTTTGTTCTTCTTCTTCTTCTTCTTCTTCTTCTTTTTCTGTTTGATTACAATGAAGATCAAACTCTGTTGTTCCATACTATACTTAATATAGATGAATCTCTTGTTTGTCTTTTTACTCGGAAAAATTGTGACAATAATATAAATATATGCAATGATTAATTATCTCATGCATACATTATAAGTTTTTGCTTGAGTTATTTTTTTTAGTAGGATCATTTATTTACTAATTTGTCAACATAAGAAACGAATTTTTTTAACTACTACAAAATGTGGATTTCACGACGGAGCTTTCACGACCATTTTTAAAAAACGGTCGTGAAAAGTACTATTAAAACACGGCGTGAAACTGGGTTTCTGAAAACGGTCGTGTAAGCTTTGGATTCCACGACCGTATTCATAAACGGTTCGACTTCCTCGATGGTTTTTAAAAACCGTCGTGGAAACATGAATTTTCAAATTTTAAAATTAAAAAATTTTTTTTTTTAGATTTTCGGTCGCGGGCTTTAGAGCATGAATTAAAAAAAAAAAAACTTCATTCCCTCCCGAAACCCATTCTCTCTCACGCCTCTTTCACTCTCGCCTCCAGTCTCTCCCTCGAAACCCATCTCATCCTCCGTGACTCCTCCCTCCATTATCTCTTGCGTCTCTTCCTTTCTACCACACCTCCAATCTCTGCCGCCCTCCCTCCATTCTCTCTTGCCCCTCACCCTCTATCTCTCGCCTCCAATATCCGCCAGCCGCAACTCCACCATTCATTCTCTCTCGCACCTCTCCCTCTCTCTCTCCTCTCCAATCTCCGCCGCGACTCCACCATCCAATAACTTTCTCGAAACCCATCCTCCACTACCTACCCCGCTACCGCGCCGCCCGCACCCACGCCTGTGGAATTGGTAAGTCACTATCTCTCTTGCGCCGCACATATTATGATTTTGAAGACCATTTGGTTGATTGTGTTTGTGATTTGAGTGATTGTTAATTATGTTTGTGATTTTGGGTGATTGTTTTCCAGAAAAAAAAGTTTCAATAACTTGATTATATTTTTGCATATTACATGTTCGACAAAATGCTCGATTGTATGATATTTACGTGTTTGGGTGAGAATTAGTTTTAGATTGATTTAAAATATCTAGGTGAGAATTTGGTTTAGATTGTTTTCCAGAAAAAAAGTGTTGATTTTGTGATTTATGCTTTTGCATATTACATATTCAACAAATTGCCCGATTGTATGATATTTACGTGTTTGGGTGATGGTTAGTTTTAGATTGATTTAAAATGTTTGGGTGAGGATTTTGTTTAGATTGTTTTCTGGAAAAAAGTGTTGATTTTGTGATTTATGCTTTTGCATATTACATGTTCGACCTAATTAATTTGTCAGTATATTTTTATATTTCAAATTGTGATTTGATGTTACATTATTGTTGTTTTAATTGTTTTCAACTTTGTTAAATTGTTAGGGCACTTAATGACTAGAAGATAAACATTGATTGATACTGTTCGATGTCCTCTACAAGAAGGTTATGTTGAATGCGGATATTTTATTTTAGCCTTTATACGAGAAATAACCTTAACTCTCGATGGGTTATTCTTACTTCTAACTAAGGATTTGTATACAGACGTTGAGATGAGTTTAGTAAGGCAAGAGTGGACTAATTTTGTAATGTGGTTCATCCAATATAATTAGAAGACAATCTATAAATTTTTTAATGTAATGTATGTTTTTGTAATAATTGTTGTACATTGTGACACAAAATTAATTGAAGGATTTGTATACAGACGTTGAGATGAGTTTAGTAAGGCAAGAGTGGGCTAATTTTGTAATGTGGTTCATCTAATATAATTAGAAGACAACACTAGTACAAAATGTGGATACCACGACGGTTTAACCGTCGTGGTAACATTTCTACAACGGTTTTCTTAACGTCGTGGAATCCAGAGTCGTTGAATCTTTTTAGATTCCACGACGGTTTTTTACCCGTCGTGAAATAGGCAAAAATAGGACCTAAATGTGGACATTTAAGAACATACCACGACGGTTCTACGTAAAAAACCGTCGTGATAGGCGGACCTACCACGACAGTTTTTCTTGAAAAACCGTCGTGGTAGGTCCACCTATCACGACGGTTGAAAAACCGTCGTGGTAGGGTCTGCCGAAAAAAAAAAATTTTGCGAATTCATTTCATTTCCCACGGGTGGCAAATCCGAAAAATTTAACTCACAAAATCAACATTTTTTTCTGAAAAATTCCCAAATCCGTGTCTTACCCAATCAATTTTAAAGCAATCTAAATTACAACGATTGTCAACAATCACCGAAATGATGAATTTTGGACAATTTTCTACAGAAAATTCCCAAATCAACAATCAACCAAATCAACATTTTGGAAGGAACATTGTGGATTTTTGACATTTTGGACGGAAATTTCACAATCAACAAAATCAACATTTTGGACGGAAAATTCCCAAATCCGTGCCTTACCCAAGCAAGATACATTTCAACTTACCGGATTGTCGAGCGTGGGTACGGGTGGAGTGGTAGAGAATGTAGGGGACGGAGGAATGGCGGCGAGAGGGAAAGGGAAAAAGGCTTGGAGTTAGAGAGAGAGGGAGGAATGGTGACTAGAGAGAGAGAGGGAAAAAGGCTCGGAGTTAGAGAGAAAGAGAGGAATGGCGGTGAGAATGTAGAGAGGGAGCGAAGAGCGATAAATGGAAGGAGGATATGGGCGGCTTGGGTTTGGAGTTAGAGTTTGTATTAGAGAGTGAAAAAGGCTCGGAATGTAATGGGGTGGGAAAGAGGGTATTTTTTTTTGGTTTTAATATACGCTTTAAAAAGTTGAACAATTTCAAAAATTTTTAAAATTTCCACATTCATACCTATCACGATGGTTTTTTGGAAAAACCGTCGTGGTAGGGTGAAAAATTAAAAAAAAAAATTTTGACCTACCACGACGGTTTTTCCCAAAAACCATCGTGATAGGTCAAAAAAAAATCAAAAAAAAATTTTGGACCTACCACGACGGTTTTTTGGAAAAACCGTCGTGGTAGGTCAAAAAAATTTTTTTTGATTTTTTTTTAAAAAAATTTTGAATTTTTTTTTTTTTTGAAAAAATTCCCTCCTTCGTACCTACCATTCAAAAACCGTCGTGGAAGCACCCCGCTTCCACGACGGTTTTCGGAAACTCTGTTCTGCTCCGTGTTTTTACGTATTTTCCACGACGGTTTTTTTAAAAATGGTCGTGAAAATACCGTCGTGGAATCCACATTTTGTAGTAGTGCAATCTATAATTTTTTTAATATAATGTATGTTTTTGTAATAATTGTTGTACATTGTGACACAAAATTAATTGAAGGATTTGTATACAAACGTTGAGATGAGTTTAGTAAGGCAAGAGTAGGCTAATTTTGTAATGTGGTTCATCTAATATAATTAGAAGACAATCTATAATTTTTTTAATATAATGTATGTTTTTGTAATAATTGTTGTACATTGTGACACAAAATTAATTGAAGATTTGCTATTATTTTAATATGAGTTGTGCAATGGATAACACACGGGATTTGCCACCTGTGGGAAATCGCATGAATTGTGAAATTTTTTTTTTCATTGTAATCTTTCCACGAAAGTAAGATTACAAAACGGTCGTGGAATCTTCCTGTGAAGAACTTTCCATGACCGTTTTTATCAAAAGCGGTCGTGGAATCTTACTTTCCATGATCGTTTTTAGCGAAGAACTTTGCATAACCGTTTTTACTAAAAACAGTCGTGGTATATGGCTATTTCACCACGGTTTTTACTAAAAATCGTTATGGAATAGCCCTCTCTACCCAGTATTTGGTGCCAGTTTTGTCTATTCTACGACGGTTAAAAAACCGTCGTGAAATTCAAATAGATTCCATGACTCTAGATACTACGGCGATTAAAAAACAGTTGTTAAAGGATACCATGACGGTTTTTAACCGTCATGGTATCCTCTTTTTGTACTAGTGAACATGCATGTTTGGTTTGGGCATTTAACAATAAGAATATAATTTAATGTAAAAGAGAACATGCATGAAAGGTTACTAGCAAAGGAGATATGCAATTGAGGAAGGTGTGTTGGCTAATTTACATTCAGCATGCGTTTGGTACACCAAGTTAAACTATAACTCCAATTATTTTTTATTTTTAGAGTCAACTCAGTTTAACTATTCAAAACTTCAACTTTAACTTAAAAACTGAAATTTTAAAAGTCCATAACTTTACTATTCCAAGTCCAAATGACCTGATTTTTTTAACAAAATATATTGTATAGAATTTAGAGACAAATAAAACAAGATCTATATTGATACTCTTTTTACATTTCCGATTTTTTAACTTTTTAACTATAACCAATCAAATACATAATTCCAAAACTCAACTCAATTCTAATCAAAATAGAACAAACTTTCTAACTCAATCTCTCCAATCAAACACATGATCAATATTCATATACATTTTTCTAATAAATGATAGAGACAAGAATCAATATTGATACATTTGAACATCTCGATTTTAAGTCGACATCTCTTAATAACACCCTATTCATTTATCCATCCTATATTCAGCATTCGGCATCCTTATATGTTCGTCAGGAATAAAATTATATTAATCTAAATATCTATATATATATACACATACATATATAACACAAAATAAATAAATATAATATGAGATAATTAATTGAAAAAGGATGTAGGACTTGGTCTTCTTTTTCTTTTTTCAATTTAGAGTATGACAAACTGAAAAGGATCCAAGGAAATTGAACAGAAAAATTATCCAAAAAGTACAGTGGTCCTGAAAGCGAACCAAAAGTGAAAAACTTACAAATCATTAAAGGAACAGAAGAAGCAAATTTAATGAATATATGGATTTTCTTTTTTGTTTTTATTTTTTTTTTATTTTACTGAAAACGAATTTATTGGAGTTACGTCCACGTTTTAACCTCTATAGATCTTGTCGTTCAAACATTGACTTTAAATTCGTTGGACAGAGAGAGAGAGAGCAGACAACTGAATTGTTAAATCTAGCCAAACTCTAAAAATTCCAGAATCCCGAGCATATTGATCGTCTCTCAGCTTGCCACAAAGATGTTTCACATGCAAATTTCTTTTATTTTCTTTTCATTCTATTTCTTTTATTTTTTCCCCCCTTTTTTGACATTATGATTTCGATTTTTCAGAATCACTTTGAGGAAATGTAATGTCAATGGTTTTTTTTTTTTTTTTTTTTTTTTTTTTTTTAAGGTGCCAAAAATATGACAGTTGCCGTATTTTATTTTGAGATTTGTAAATTTTAAATATTGGAGTTATATAAATTCCAATAAATTTTAAATTGTTTTTAATGAAAATGCGATAAATTGTAATTGCAAAAATTAGAAATTATGAGAAATTTGTAAACGACATCAACACCGTTACAGCACCATAAAAAAACCCAACGTTGCTAACATTAAGAAATGCTTGTATTTTATTGGTGTTGGAAGTGGGACCACGGTTTAAATATTTCTTTGCGTTTTATTTGCCTAGAACAATATTTTCTTTGCTAAATATACCAAACAAATAGGAACCTTTCAGAATAATAAAAAAAAGGAACCATTAAATATTTCTACAAATGGTATTGGTAGGTAAAAACGCATTTAATTACGTCTACTCTTGTTAAGATGTGTAAAGGATTTCAAATTTTCAATAGTACTCTATAGAGACATATATAGACAAAATAACGAAGGAGATATAAGGTTGAATGAAATTGTTTGCCATCTTTAAAAAAAATAATAATAAGAAAGAAAAACTACTAGTTTTAATTGAAGAACACTTTGATTTGTAAGGGCAGGTCTACGCAAGTTTCAAAAGAAAAAGATATGGTAAATTCCAAGAGATAATACATAAAAAAATGAAGAGATAGTTCTATAACATCCATAACATTACGCTATGAACGGTGATATAGAGAATAAAGATAAATTCTCTAACATTTATAAAATTACGTTATGATCTTGTTGGGACTAGGTTAATGTAAAAGTGAAAAAAGAGGGATTTAGATAAGAGCTCTCAAGCCGGGAAAAAAAAAAGGAAGGAATTCTATGTGTGAAGTTTTGAAATGTTTTAAAAAATAGATTAAACATAGAATAATTAGGTTTTCTATATGTGCATGTTGCATGTGAAAATTATGATTGTTATGTAATTCATGTGATGCGATATATGAGCGAAAATAATAATAATTATTTCCTATGCATATGTATATAATGACAAAATCCACAGTAAAATTTGTGGTTGTCATTTTTTCTTCGACTTACAAACAAGAAATGAAATCATAAGAAAATCTAGTATTTAAGTTCGTCTTCCTGGTTTTCATTTGTAAAACCGTGTTTTTTTAAAAACGTAATACCGACGTTGTCTTCTAATTAAAGTTATTGATGTAGTGAATTAAACTCTACTAGCTAAGAATTAGTAGATCAAAATTAATCCACATAAAAATAAGACCTCTCTAATTTCGTCCTTTTCTTTTTTTTTTTTTTTTTTTTTTTTTTTTTTTTTTTTTTGCCAAAGCTATATGTATAAATCATAATTTGCATTACCTTGTAATGCTTTGTTTGGATAAACTATTATAACAACTATTATATTACTCATCAAATGCAATAGGCATTTTGGTTGGCCAACGGTTGAAGTGAATGCATTTGAATGTGTCATTTATTTCACAAAACTCTAACCCAAATCCAAAATTTCACTTTCTAGAACTCGTTACCACACTTATTTTTCTACATTTATATCATTCATGTTTACAAAAACTATCCAAAAACATATTTAACTTGTATATACAATTTAAATTTTATATTTGAATGCAATTATACACTTTGAATGAATATTCAAATATAATTTATAATCCAAAAGGTCATAACACTCATTTAATCTATTGCTCTCATTATAGTGTGGCCATAAGAAGTTGGTCTTCCAATTCATTGTAATTGAAACAGATGCTCTGAAGTTAGTGCATGCTATCTCCTCATTTGAAAAAAAAAAAAGGGGAATTCAATGCTTGATATATATATATATATATATATATATGCATATATAGTTTTCAAGTTATTTGATTAACCATGTTTTTAGAACTGCTTATTAAGTAACGGATGGTTTAGGACAACAAATATTTTGGATTAAAAAGAAGACATATATAGCGTACTTTGAAATATTCCATCATTAATTGTATATTTTACCAACATATCGTACTTTCATTCATTTCTGGAGAAAAAAAAAAAAAAAAAAACAAAGAAAATGTATAGAAGCTATAATTTTACTTTATCAATAGAGATTATTATTTGAGTCGTTAAATTAACTTTTTAACTGTCTAATTTATAATTGGGAATATTTTTACATCACGCACTATAAAATTTTAATATGAATATTCTAATATTAATTTAATAACTAAAATCACAGTATTTATTAATAAAATAAAAGTAACGTTCTCATCTGTAACTTATAACTTATGGATGCTATCATTATTTTTCTTGTTCTTTCTTTTAACTCCCATTGGATCTTCTTATGATAAGGCTTTAAGCCAAATGATTGGACATTTTATTTTTATAATAAGGCTTTAAGTCAAATGATTGGACATTTTATTTTTTTTAGACTATCTTTAGCAGGTACATGTTCCATCTTGGGAATATTTGAATTTTACAGTCTCCGCTTCTTTTTGGTTTGGTTAATGTACACATCCAAATGATATGCCACTCACTATAGCTTACCCTCTAGGCCTTATATATATATATATATATATATATGGACACACACACACACATATGTATGTATGTTTATATATAGGTCCATCTGGACCATTATTACCTGTGCCTAGGTTTTGTTTGGCACCCATTCTTGCTTATTAGCACGTGGATGGCTCAAACGACAAAGATACAAAACGTTTAAACTTATCTAATGACATACGATTGATCCATTAACAGTAAAAACTTTTGGTCGTTTCTTATCTAGCGACAAAGATAGACAACTCTCACTTTTACCTTTTAATTTTAGAGTGAATTTTGATAAGTTTCATGAGACACAAGGGATGATCTGTGGTGTTTGGAGATCAAATCTAGAAGCTGATAGAAGCGAAGATGTTAAATAAAACTTCCTTACGACCGTATAAATTTTTTTTTTCTGTCAGTAATTAACACGAAAATTATGAATAAAAAATCACTTAAAATTTTGAATTTATTAACACAAGAAACTTATTATATTCATAATAAAATATAAAAGTAACAACTAGAATTATCAAATATTCATAATAATTAAGACAAACATATCTTAGAATAGAACATAAGTCTAAGTTGTAGTTGGTGTCCATATGCAAATCACTACCCAAACAAGTTTCAAATTGTCACATAATCAAGATCCAAAATACTAAGAAAAACATCAAAGACAACAAAATATTAAAGCAAAAGGAAATGCTTTCTTGCTTGAGAATGATAGCATCTTAAGTTCCAACTTCACAAATCTTCAAAAGTTCCCAAGTAATTCAACCTATTCAAGAAATTTATGAGAATGGAATTAAAACATATTTAAAAATTATCTAAAGATTAAAAAAAAAATGTCACTATGTCTAAATTATCTTCCATTGGGACCACTGCATTTGAGGAGTTGGGGTTGTGGGAACTTTGAGCAGACATAGAGCTACTCATTGAGTTCCAAACTGAGCCCATCTTCAATGATTTCATCCACAGCCATGCGAATTGATTTGTTGTTGTCTGCACATAAATTTGATAAGTGGTCAACATAATGTAATCTTATGCAGTCAATAAAAATGAATACACTATCTCTCCATTCAACTTGAAAACATCTAGAACATTTAAAAGAAAAATTCACAGTTTAATACAGCAAGGGCACCATGAAATTAATTTTCTGATCATTCCAACTTAGTGTGTGTCCGTGTATGTGTATATACACGCTTAATAAAGTTACAACACTACTACAAAAGTTTCATTACACGACGGTTTTGTGAAACCGTCGTGTAAACGGAGGATTACACGACGGTTTCACAAAACTGTCGTGTAATCCGACGGTTTACACGACGGTTCTAGTAACCATCGTTTAATCCGTCGGATTACACGACGGTTTTATGAAACTGTCGTGTAATCAGGCGGTTTACACGATGGTTTTGGATTAACCGTCGAGTAATCATCCGGATTACACGACGGTTAATTAAACCGTCGTGTAATCAATCGGTTTTTACCAACCCTACCAACACCCATCTTTTTATCATACAGAACTGTTTCGCAGCCGCGGAAATCATTACAGAGGCCTGCGAAACGACATCCTCCGCTACCACCGTCCACAACACTCTCTTATTGTAATTATTTGTAAGTAGTGATTATTACTTACTCTTCTTTTGAGTTATTTAATTTGTATTGATGAATTATTCTTGAGGTTTTAGATATCTAAAACGGTAAATTCTCTTTTTTTTTTTTTTTTTTTTTTTGTAAAGTATGATTTGTTAAATTATTTCGAAAGCTTAATATGTTTTATTTTAATTGCAAAAACTTGATTATTGAATGAATTGTATGATCTTTAATTTGGATTTAGGTCGGGTTCTTGCAAATGGATCGAAAATGGATGTGGGCTAATAGATTGACTAGAAAATATTGATATGGTGTTGAAGAATTTTTGTCATTTGCCAAAACTCACATCAAGAATGATAAGATTCGATGTCCTTGTGTAGATTGTGGAAATCATAGATCTCATTCAGTTGATGAAGTTAGAAGACACTTGCTTGCCCGGGATTATTTATTCGTACCAAACATGGTATTTACACGGTGAAATGTGTTTAAATCCAACATCGAATAACAAAGGAAAAGAACCTATTGTTGAGGAAGATGTAGGAGATAATTTGTTCGATATGGTTAATGATTTGGAAGAACAGTTTGTGCATCGTCCAGAGTTATTTGATGCAATGATGAATGATGAATGATGTCGAGATGCCCTTGTATGGCGGGTGCACTAAATATACGAAATTGTTCACATTGGTCAAATTATGAAACATGAAGGCTTCGGGAGGGTGGACAAATTCTAGTTTGACGACTCTTTTAGAATTTCTAAGAGAGGTTCTATCAGTTGATAATAAAATACCGGTAACAAGGATCCAGTGGTTGATGGGCCTTGGAAAAATAGGTCAATCTTTTACGAACTTCCATATTGGAGGACACTTTTCGTTTGTCATTGCTTGGATGTGATGCATATTGAGAAAAACGTTTGTGAATCAATAGTGGGAACGTTGCTTGACATTCCTAATAAGAGCAAAGATGGTGAAAAGGCACGATTGGATCTTAAGGATTTGAAGATTAGACTTAACTTGCTCCCTACGAAAAGAGGGAATGCTACTTACTTACCTCCGGCAAAGTACACATTATCAAGACAAGAAAAAAGAAAGCTTTGTGAGTGGCTCACTTCTGTAAAAGTGCCCAACGGGTATTCTTCCAACTTCAAAAGGTTGGTGTCTATGAAGGATCTGAGGCTGATTGGAATGAAAACACATGATTGTCATATCTTGATGCAACAGTTATTACCGCTTGCCTTGCGAGGAGTTTTAACGAAGGATGTGAGATTTGCAATTGCCAAGTTATGCTCATTTTTCAATTCGATATGCTCCAAGGTAAATGATCCATCTACATTAGATTTGCTACAATCAGAGTTGGTTAAGATATTGTGGTTGCTGGAGAAGTACTTTCCACTTTCCTTTTTTGACATAATGATTTATCTAACGGTGCCCTTAGTACGAGAAGTTAAGCTATGTGGACCGGTGTACTTGAAATGGATGTATCCTTTCGAAAGGTACATGAAGGTTTTGAAGGGTTATGTCAAGAACTGAAATAGGCCGGAAGGATGTATAGTAAAAAGCTACATAGCAGAGGAATCAGTCGAATTTTGCTCCGAGTATTTGTCCAATAAGGAAGCGATTGGGTTGCCAAAGACTACAAAAATTGATTCGAAAAGACTATTCGTTGGCATTCCATTGCCGGTAAATCGAGGTGAATGGGAGAAAGCTTGTCTCTATACTTTACATAATAGGGTTGAAGTGGAGCCTTTTATTGAGGTTCACCTACAAGAATTAAGAGATGGAAATCCAAGAAGAGGAATAAATGAAAATTTGTAAAAAGATGAGCACAGTCGGACGTTTCGTCTGTGGATATCAAGACATGTCTTTCAGAAGGACGGCTTTTCACAAGACTTAATGAACCTCGCTAGAGGACCGTCGACGATTGTTACACGGTATACATCATACTTCGTCAATGGTTATACATTCTACACTCGCGAGAGAGATGAGAAGCATCCCGTTCAAAATAGTGGTGTTAGTATCCGTGCTAAGGCCATGTATATTTCATCTGCAAAGAACAAGAATCCAGTCTATGGAACCATGAACTACTTCGGTTTCATTGAAGATATTTAGGAACTTGATTACTGTGGATTTTAAGTAGTACTCTTTAAGTGCAAGTGGGCCGACAATAATTATGTAAGGATTGACAGTGATGGCATCACAGTGGTGGACTTTAGACGATTGTGATACAAAAATGATCCATTCATTATAGCATCACAAGCAATCCAAGTATTTTATACAACGGATCCCAACAATGTAGAGTTGTCCTTAGTTATGCCGATGAAGCCAAAATTGATCCGTGATGGTCAAGAAGATGAGGATGATTGCTCCGACATTCCATCATTCACAAAGGAATTGCCACCAGTTGAGGAGATTGATGAATTCGATGATGATGTTTCTCACTTGCTTCGACCCGATATTGAATGGACACGTGTTGAGGAAGCAAAGAAAAAAAAGAAAAAAACTTGAATATTATGTCATTTAATTTGTACAACATTACTATTTTATCTTAATTCAAGTTGTATTATATGATTTTTGTATTATATTTATTTTGTTATGTTAGTTGCTATATATATATATTGAACATTAATTTTGAACAGGGATCAATACTACAGTATGGGTCACTTTTTAAATAACACACGGGTATTAGGCCATGGGACTGTGGTGACAAAACTGGACTAAATTTACATGACGGTTTTTGGACAAAACTGTCGTCTAATCGGAGGCTTACATGATGGATTTCGAAGAAACGTCGTGTAATCCTCCAAAAATTTCAAAAATTTTCAAATTTCATGCTTTGAATTCCGTGCAAAAACCCATTACTTAAATACAATTTCCTCTTCATTTCTCTCCATTTTCCGCCCTCACCCTCTCTAGACAACGAAAAGATTTCTCCAAATACCCACCTTCTTCGCCCACTCGCCGCCACCTCTTTCTTGAAATCCGGTCAAGCCACCGTTGCCTCTGCCGCCAACCACCTCGCTCTCTCGGTGTGGCCGTGCCTATTCTTCTTCAATGAAAAGCAAGGTGACTTCCATATTGCTCAATTTCTTGTTTTGTAACAAAACAACTAACACACAATGCTTTTTTATAGTGTTGTTTGGCAAATGAATACACATTTTTGAACATGAATGATTTTTTTTTTTTTTTTTTTTTTTTTTTTTTTTTTTGGAGATGAATGTTTTGTGAATGGTTTTGGCACTTTACACACATTTTTTAACATGAATTTTTTCCGCCCACAACATGCTCGATGAAATGCTAAAATTGGTTTTTCTTTTGGATAATCATATAGAATTGGATAAATATTCATAGCATAACTATAACAAGATTACATCAAGTCCCCTAGCATGAATATACATGAACAATCCATAATAGAGGGAAGGCCGAGTGTCTTGGCGCTCGTGGGCGCGCCTGACGCTCGTGAACTGCACGGTTTTGGCACTTGACACAATTTTCTACACGGTTTTTTTTCTCGCACACAACATGCTCGATGAAATGTCAAAATTGATTTTCATTTTGGATAATATCACGGTTTTAGGTTTTTTATTGACGAAATTAGTACTAGATAGGTTTGTGCAATTTTTTTTCATTTTAAAAAATTCATGTAATGTGTGCTTGGTTTTGTTAAGGTTATTGGTAGTCAAAGTTAATTTGATTTGATTATTTTGGTCCGCCATAATTGTTTTTTTTTTATTTTTTTTATTTGTGTTGCAATAAATATAGGTGATTGTTCGAATAAAAAATGAGTCAAAATACAATGGAACATTCCAAAAAGGGACGAGCGCGAAGGAAAAACCCATTGGATCCCAATGTCGATGGCTAGCAAAGGGAAACTATAATGAAACGCGTCCATATGGCAAGGAAAAGAGGTGAATGAATTGAAGTCACATTTGACGAGAAAGGACAACCGGAAGGTAAGCACGGTGATGAATTGATGAGCTGGATTGGTGTGCTCGCTCGAGAGCACGTTCCAATATGGATACAAGATTGGAGATCCCGTGATTTAGACGGATTAAAAGAAATAATTTGGAAAGAAACTGTTACTTCTTTCACCGTGGATGGTTGCTTTCGGAGTACTTGTTTAAAATCATGTGGTGAAGCTGCAAGGAATTTTTGACATGATCTTTACAAGACGTTTGTCGAGGAATTTGTAACAGAAGATAGTGTGTGGGCACGACCTCAAAAAGTTATTGACAACTACCCCAATATAGAAGAAGAGGATTGGGTGAAATTCGTTCAGTATAGAACATCCTCACAATTCCAACAACTTTCGGATCGTGGAAGCGAAATAAGGACGAATAACAAATACTCATCGAGAGGAGGCCGAGACAGATATAGAAAGCTTGAACAGGAAAAGGTATGTCAATAAATTTTGTTTGTACTAAATCGTAGGCAAATTATAGAACAAAATGTCCTCATGTATACTAACAATGTTAAATTACAGTTTAAGCATAATGGGAAATGGGAAAAAAGAGATGGTTTGTGGCTAGATCAACAGACAGGTGCAGATGGAGAGTTGAAAGATCCAGCATGTAAAAAAGTTAGCGAGTTGATAGCAAGTTTACTAACTAACAATGAATTCTTCATCACTACTATACATACTTATAACACTTAAGCTTAAATGAGTTCTCTTAATTATATTGTAGATGGAGTACAACACACAGCAGAGCCAAGGCACTTTTCGAATCAGTTGGCACTAGTGATGTATTGATGCAAGCATTATCTAGACCCGAACACCCAGGACGTATCCGTGGCCAATCAAAGTTCGTAAAGCCGTCTCAGTACTTCAACCTAAATTGAAGTTCAAATAGAGATAATGAAGTACTATCAATGAGATGTGAAATAGAATAATTAAAGGCGTTGATGCGTGGTCTATGTGCGAACAAAGATGTAGCGCCGTCGTTTGACCAAGAAAATGTGCCAATCGTGGACCAACACAATAACTTTAAGGCTAGTTGCTCTGTTCAAGAAAAACAACATGGAGTGTTTGATCCGCCAACCATGCCGGGCGATAGTCAAGAGTGTAAGCTCTATATTTTCGATGAAGTTCATGGTGAACAATTGCTTGTTAAGTTTGGAAGAGCATGGCTGGAGAGCCTTCCCAGCGATACAATCCATGGGATTCCACTGGGGGAAGGGAACGTGCAAATGTCAATTAATGTGTCAAAATTAAAAACAGCAGCATTACCTATACCGATGTACGAGGCAACAACTGTGGAGGATGCTATTAATGGGTTTGTTGCTTGGCCTTAATTATTAGTTGAGCTTGACACGATTATGAACAAGGCGAGTCGAGGGCCTAGTCACGTTCCTGACCCAGCAGCTGACCGAAAAAATGCCAAAAAAGCTTGGAAAAAAAAAGGTCGACTCTCGAACTGAGGTACAACAGGATGCGCAACAACAAGAAGCTTTGTTCAACTTTAATAAATTGAACATGGAGATGAGGCCTTTGGCTTATTATGCACATAGTTCCATGCGTCAAGGTAATCAGATAGAGGTCCTAATACCATACACGATGATGGGTTTTGACATGCCTGTCTTTCTGGGCTTTGATGATATTTATGAGTTCATTAATTTACAAGAAATCAGTGCGAATTGTATATTAGTCTACATGAGGTACGACATTCTATCTCTAAATTTTTTTTTATCTGGAAATTCTTCTATATGTCAGGTAGAGTAACAATTTTGATACGCTTATGTAGATATTTGGAGGAACTATGTAGGATTAACGGGCAAGCTGAGAAGTTTGTGTTGGTGTCTCCAAAACTTGATCTCACCAGTTAGAATAGATACTGAAGATGCTGGCATGAAAGAGCGAGCCGATATTCTTGTCAGCTTTTTGTGTGACGCACCAAAAGGATGACTTTATCTTGTGCCACATAACAGAGGGAGACATTGGGTTTTGGGAGTCATTGACCCATGGGAGGACTTCGTCCTTTATTTTGATCATCTTCGAGAAAAGAAACGAGACGGTTTTACAGAGCTAATGAACATGTAAGTCAATTTTAATATGTTAATTTTTGATTTAATCTTAATTATATGCAAATATTCATAGTTTGAATTTTATCAATTTGCTAGGGCCCTAACGGATTGGAAGATTATGGCTGGAGAAGGGATTAAAAGGAGACGAGACTGTAAAATGAAAATCTCGAACTGTCCTTGTCCTCTCCAAGAGGGAAGTGTTGAATGTGGTTATTTTGTTTTAGGTTTTATGAGGGACATAGTGTTGAATGTAATTGACGTACTTGAAAGTAAAGAATTTTTTACTTTTCAGGATTTGGATTTGATTAGAGGAGAATGCGCTAGCCATGTAATGCAATTCATTAATTATGATATGTAAACTTGTAATGTAATATATGGTATGTATTTTTACTTTGATCAATGTAGCTAATATCTTGGATCGTGTATTGGATAACATACAGGTTAGGCCGCCCGTGGGAAATCATCAAAAAATCCCAATATTTTTTTTTTCAAAAAAAAAAAAATACACGACGGTTTTGAATTAAAACCATCGTGTAATGTAGCCATTTTGCCACTGTATTTCTTATTTCGATGACGGTTTTAACCGTCGTGTAACATTGAGATACCACGACGCTGGATTACACGACGGTTGTATAACTGTCGTGTAAACTTTACACGACAGTAAATAACCGTCGTGTAATTCACAATTTTTACTAGTGCAAGAAGTAAGTTACTTAAGCTAGTAAGACCAAGTATTCTTAACTCGCATATTTATGTGTACTAGGAGAAATGCAAACTGATTTGGTCATGTTAAAAACTGAATACTACATAATTTCATACCTATTATCATATTTCAAACAAAAGAATCCACCAGCTTACTTCTAATATAGTGAATAGCTATAAACCAAAATAATAACTTACATATATATATATTATATATTATATATTATATATTATATATTATGTATATATAAATTGAAAACCAGATTATATCACGTGTAATGTTATTACTACATATCAAAGACTCAAAGGTAGAATATACCTGTAACGACCCGCCTAACGTAGGCCATTACCGTACATATCTTATCTTACATACTTACTTACTTACTTACGTAATTAGCGGAAATTTTTTTCTTTTTCTTTTATACGGCGCAAACTCACACGAATACGTACGTACTTATAAACGTTTACTAAATAAACACGTTTGAACATAAAATAAACAAAACGCATAGCGGCCACCATCCCATATTTCACAGCTAGCAGTGCCATGCTCCACCACCTTGCATCACAGATTGCCGCTAGGTTGCTTACCTACAGCATAGACGTAAGACGTGAGCTTTCGCTCAGCAAGTACAACTTTGACATCCGCGACACAAATCATAATCATGCATGAACCATTTATGCTTCGTTATGCTTTCTTATTCTTTCTTAGCTTAACATACTAATGGGCCCCTTACATAACATAAGTGTACGTACCGTGTCGCGCAACTATGGAGTGGTTGTAGCGGCCAGCCCAGTCCAACTCAAACCATAGACCAAACCCGACCTAACACGGGTCGGTACGACACAAGGCAAGCTTGCTTGCCATCATACTTAATTTTCATCATTCCATATTTTGGTCTTATTCTTATCATGTGAATTTGTGAACATGCTTCATGATATAACACATAAATAAATCATAACCCATATCATGACAATGTTATAAACTTTAAACAAGTCATACATCATATCATATCATTGCATAAACTTTAAACACATTAGGCAAGTAAACAAACAATCAGTCTATGCTGTAGGCGGAGTTGTACTTACCTCGTATGCTATGTCCTATGCTGTGTTGCTCCAAGTCAGGTTGCAGCAACAGGCTACCTCATGCTATTACAAATGACATAGGGTAAGGATTATATTAACCATAACCATAAAATGTTGGTAACCTAACCAACATCCCTACATAACCTTAGTTATATGTCTCCCATACATCTCTTGATAACTTACTTGGTTACTACAAGTAACCCTAGGGTTTATGGCCTATCATACTTAGATCATAACTTGTTAGGTTACTTAGAGTAACCTTGGGTACTAAGCCCAAGCATACATGAATAGTGTTAGGTTACTATTCTTAACCTTGGGCTTTGGGCCCAATCCAGTCCTTCCCGGTTATCATTGGTTGCCATACTGTTACCAAGTTATTAAGACAACTTGTGGTCCAATACTTATTTTTCTTGTCTTGGACAAACTTAGTATTACTTGTCCATTTTCTTTATATACAAAAATCCTTGTTCAACTTTATCCTTTTTACCAAAAATTGTAACTCTTTGAGTAGGGCTTGTAAAAATTGTTAAGTGTTGGAAACTGCCTTTGGAACAGTTTCTCACTGCAAATTTATCAGTGTATGTGCAGGAATGTCCTTTTCCTGTACCGTTTTAGGAATCCAATTTTATTTAAAAATCTGTGTTGAATCCGAAAAAGTTTTCTTCACAAAAGTTTTAGACCTTGAAAAACGCTACAACATTTTTTGTTTTTCTCAAAACCCAGTTCGGTCTCTAACCCAGTCATTTCCCTTGTTGAACCTGCCTGGCCGTGCATGAAGTCTGGGCATGACCAAGTTTGGATTTTTGTAAAAACAAAGGCCATTGGGGCCTTATTTTTGAAAAATGTCTACGTTTCCTCCTAAGAATTACCCTTCTTTACAACTTTCATGTTTTAAGTTTTTCCAAATTCGGCCTTTCAGGGCCTCAAAACCGTCTTTCCAGTAAACTGTCCAGTTTTACCCGAACTGGCAGTTTTTTTTTGTTAAATCCGTTTTTACGTACCAATTACGCGCACACTACCTTAAATGGTTGCAACCGTGAGCCTACGACAATCATGCAGCACTTTCTAACGTAGAACCTCATCATCATACATCCATACATACACATTGATTACGCCCAAACGTGTATAAAAACAAGCGGTCGATTGTAGCACAATTAGGACGGTCGATCCCACGAGGAGGTGATAAAAATAAACAAGAAAAGATTAGTGGAACAAAAGCGTTAGAGGAATAAATAATCAAAGAAAGAAGAAAAAGAATTATTTTTGTGATTTTGAAATAAATTTAAAGACAACGTAATTTAAAATGGAGAAAAATTCAATAATTAAAAGTGGTAAAGCATCGAGAATCCTTCATGTATGTTGTTTTCCAATTTCAGTTTTGATTCAACAAAAGTATTCAAATGAATTAAACTTCTCACGTTAAGACCAAAAAGATTATTATTATAAATTATCTAAAATCGACAATATATCAAATTGATAATATTGCAGTAAAAGATCAATTTATAAAATAATTCTAGTTACAAAATATTGCATGATAACATTTACATAGAAAAAGCTTGACTGAATCTATATAAAAACTTAGCAAATAATATTTTGCATTCAAAGAAAATTAGAAATGGAGAAGAATATTTCACTTAAATATATATGCATTATAAAATCAAACAAACAAAACCTCTATTGGAATACTCAACACATGAGTTCATCTCTAGCTTCACCAAGAGAATTTTAGCCAAACATGCTCAACATTCTCACAAAAACTCTCAAGGAAAATAGGGGAGAAATAAGCTCTAAACTCAACCCAAAAATTGATAAGAAAATACAACAAAAACCGTCCAAGCTTGCTACAAAGGCTTGCTTTTATAGGCTCCAATGTCCAAAGGTGATGGAGAGATTTTGGCCCACAAAATCAGTCTCCACGGATTGGCTGCTGGCTGGATTTGTGCTAGATAATTAGCTGATAAAGGGCTGGGATTGCGGGCCTGAGAAGCACAGCCCATAAGTCACGCGGGCTGGATTTGCGGCTGGATTCGCGGGCCCGAGCTGGTGATCTGGGGTTGGCTGCTTCACGTGGGATGGGCTAGAGTTGCGGCCCGCAACTTGCGCTGGGCCAGCTGGAGGAGGAGCTGGGCTGGAGGTGGAGGCTGGATTCGCGGGCTTGGATCACGCGGTCTGGAATGAGCCCAGCAATGGCTACACCTGCGGAAGAAAGGAAAGAAAAAGAAAAAGAGAGAAGAAAAAGAAGATAAAGAATCAAAATAATTAAAATAATAAATATTTCTAAGCTAAAATATTATGAATTAATATTATGAAAATACATATTTAAAATGTAAAATATCTACTAAATTATATTAAATAAAATATATTTTTGTGCATTTATCACAACCCCCAACCAGCTTATTGCTAGTCCCTAGCAATTCAAGCGCAAGAAAAATCAAGTCAAGCTGAAAATTCAAATCGAAACCTGAAAAATAATCTAAGCACTCAAACAAAATATTAGCAAGAAATCAGAAAATGTTATCAAAACTACTTCAGTCATTACTCCAGAGTTGTGTGTGTGTGTACTGAACCATATCCTTCTTACCACAGTCCGTAACACAAATAGCATCGAAAAATTCACCAAGAAAAAGTCTCAACTCCATTACCTCACAGGTGTTGGAAATATTTTAGTGCAGAGGTTTTCACTCATGGAGTTGGAAATGAATCAGTCAACGCTCAAATGAGATAGGGTAATTTAAGGACAAGCTAATAAACAACCATTGATCAAATGATAGGCGAATCAAATATCCGGAACATTACACCACTTACACCATAAACTAGCTTTTGAGATTTCGTTCGGATCAAATAGAAAATTATATAAACAAAGAGCCGTAAAATACAAACAAATAAATATATAATAATTTTTCTCTCTTTTTTTTTTTAATATATATATATTTTTATTTTATTTTTATCTTTAACAAGAGACATCATGCTTAATAGAACAAATGTAGTAAGGAATTCTTTTGATTGCTATGCAGCACCAGATGAGATTATAACCGAACTACATGAGTATTGATGATGAAATGAATGCTCTTGCTTCTTTTTTTTTTTTTTTTTTTTTGAATAGTACAAAAGAATAAGGCTCTATTACAAAAGATCAATTCTATCTAATCAAAAATCATCCTTCAAGCAAAAGTACAAGTTAAGTAGTGGTGTTCCAAATAGTGATTGTACCAATTCAAAAGATCAATAAAAGTTCGAAAAGCTGTTTTCTCAACTCTCACAACTCACCAAAAAATAAAACACTTAAACTCGATAATTTTTCTCGACTAAATGTGTTAACAACCATCTTACCACAAGGTTTAGTATGTGCACCAAAAGAACTCTGGAAATCATTTCTTAATAGTCAAGATAACAAAAACTGATTCAAACCGAACACTTTGAAATCATACTTAGGTAACTTTGCAAATTTTTGATCTAAATTCCAAAATGACAAAAATTAAACTCACGCATGAATATGCTCACCACCCCCAACCAAAAATCAGACAGTGTCCTCAATGTCTAAAAATGTGTACAAATGTGAAGAAGACAGGAAAAGAGAACACCTGGTTGATGACGGTAGGAACAGAGATGAGCTACCTGATCTGATTCTTCAAAAACACACAAACAAATATAAAAGCACATAAAAACAAACCGAAAATAAAAGCACACAAAACACATAAAAAGAAACAAGCAAAACAAAAATATGATACAAAAAGGGTTGGAAGCAAACTACTCATAAACCGGGGCCTCAAGAATGATTTCTTCAGCCTGGCTCACTCGCTCAATGTAATGCTTCAGTCTCTGACCATTGACTCTAAAAATTCTTCCATCGCTTGGGTCCTCGACCTCAACAGCACCGTTGGGAAAGACTTGTTCACCACAAATGGACCAGTCCACCGCGACCTCAACTTACCTGGGTGGAGATGTAGACGGGAGTCATAAAGATGCACCCTCTGATTTGGCTCGAAGTTCTTCCTCAAAATCTGCTTGTCATGAGCCACCTTCATTCTAGCCTTGTAAATCTTGGAGTTATTATATGCATCATTTCTCAACTCCTCAATTTTCGACAGCTGGAGCTTGCGATGTATTCCTGCAGCACTGAGATCAAAGTTAAGGGCTTTGATAGCCCAATAAGCCTTATGTTCAAGCTCTACAGGTAAATGACAGGCTTTTCCAAAGACAAGCCGATAAGGAGACATTCCAAGGGTGGTTTTGTAAGCAGTGCGATATGCCCAAAGTGCATCAGAAAGGCGTAAAGACCAATCTTTGCGATCAGGGTTTACCGTCTTCTCCAAGATTTGCTTAATCTCCCGGTTTGCTAGCTCAGCTTGGCCGTTCGTTTGTGGGTGATAAGCGGTTGAAACTTTGTGGATCACCCCGTATTTGCGCATCAAGGCCTCGAAAGAACGATTGCAGAAATGTGTGCCTTGATCACTGATGATAGCGCGAGGTGTACCAAACCGAGATAACACGTTCTCTTTCAAGAACTTCACAACTGTTGCATTATCATTGGTTCGACACGGCACGGCTTCTACCCATTTAGAAACGTAATCCACAGCGAGGAGAATGTAGAGGTACCCAAAAGAAGATGGAAACGGTCCCATAAAATCTATCCCCCAACAATCAAATATCTCTATCACAATAATTGGGTTCAAGGGCATCATATGGCGACGGGACAAAGCACCTAACTTTTGGCACCTAGGACAAGAGCGACAAAACTCATTAGTGTCTTTAAACAAAGTGGGCCAATAAAGACCACACTGCAAGATTTTTGTAGCAGTCTTCTTCACGGAGAAGTGACCACCACATGCATCATTATGACAAAAGTTCAGAACACTATGAATCTCGTCATCAGGAATGCATCGCCTCAGGATTTGGTCAGGGCAGTATTTGAACAGGTACGGATCGTCCCAATAGAAATTACGCACCTCGACCAGAAATTTGCGCTTATCTTGAGCACTCCAATCAGCAGGAAGTTCGCCGGTCACCAAGTAATTGACGATGTGAGCGTACCAAGGTAGCTTAGTGACAGCAAACAGATGTTCGTCGGGGAAATCATCTCGGATGGCAGGACCATCAGCGGGGTCACTAAATTCAAGTCGAGAGAGATAGTCCGCCACAACGTTTTCAACTCCTTTCTTGTCCTTGATTGTGATGTCAAATTCCTGCAACAAGAGGATCCACCTAATCAATCGCGCCTTGGCATCCTTTTTGGAAAGGAGATACTTAAGGGCTGCATGATCTGTGAAGATGGTGATGGGTGAACCAATCAGATATGCACGGAACTTGTCAAGTGCAAACACAACAGCGAGCAACTATTTCTCAGTGGTTGAGTAGTTCAATTGAGCACTATTCAGAGTGCGGCTTGCGTAATACACCACAAAGGACTTCCCCTCTCTTCTTTGACCAAGGACTGCCCCAACAGCATGGTTACTTGCGTCACACATAATCTCGAATGGTAAGCTCCAATCTGGTGACTGAATGATGGGGGCAGAAGTCAACTTCACCACAAGCGTTTGGAAGGCATCCTCACACTTTTGTGTCCACTCAAAAACTGGCATCTTTGGCTAGGAGATTACATAACGGACGAGAAATCGCAGAAAAGTTCTGTATGAACCTCCTATAAAAACCAGCATGCCCGAGAAATGACCGAACTTCTTTTACTGACTTGGGGGTGGGCAATTTAGAGATAAGTTCAATCTTAGACTGATCGACCTCAATCCCTTTCTCAGAAACAACATGCCCCAAGACTATGCCAGATGGTACCATGAAATGGCACTTCTCCCAGTTGAGCACGAGACCTTTCTGTTCACATCTTGTCAGAATAGCTTCCAAGTTGAGAAGGCACGAATCAAAGGAGTCGCCGAAGACGGTCAAGTCATCCATGAACACTTCCATATATTTCTCGACCATGTCGCTGAAAATGCTCATCATGCATCTCTGAAAGGTGGCCGGCGCATTACACAGTCCAAATGGCATGCGCCGGAAGGCATAAGTACCAAAAGGACAGGTAAAAGTAGTCTTCTCTTGATCCTCCAATGCAATCTCGATCTGATAATAACCTGAGTAACCATCAAGAAAGCAGTAGAAAGGATGACCAGCTACGCGTTCTAAGATTTGGTCGATGAACGGAAGCGGAAAATGATCCTTGCGGGTGGCGGTGTTCAGCTTTCGGTAGTCGATACACATGCGCCAACCCGTAACAGTCCTTGTGGGGACCAAAGCCCCTTTCTCGTTCTCCACCACTGTCACCCCCGATTTTTTGGGCACTACCTGAGTTGGACTGACCCACTTGCTATCAGCGATTGGATAGATGATACCTGCATCCAAAAGCTTCAAGACCTCATTCTTCACAACTTCTTTCATCGTTGGGTTCAGTCTCCTTTGGGGATCCCTTCGTGGAATAGCCCCGTCTTCCAATTTGATGTGATGGGAGCAAATTAAGGGGCTGATACCCTTAATGTCAGCAATCGTCCAACCTAACGCAGCCTTGTGTTCTCGCAGCATGTCGACTAATCGCTGCTTCTTGTGATGCTGTCAAGTTTAGATGAAATGATAACATGAAAGGTATCACCAGCTCCCAGGAAGACATGTTTCAGACCCTCAGGCAATTGCGCCAGCTTAAGTGTTGGGATCTCTTCGGTGGATGGTTTTGGCTTTTCTTTCTCTCGAGGAAGCTCTTCGAAACGTGGTTGCCAAAACTTGGTTCCTCTGCCTTGTGAATCTTTATAGATGGTAGCGTTGTTGGCCAACTCACAAGGACTGGAACTCTCAGAGTCAGAATTGTGGAGGAGATCTTCAAGATTATCGGAATCACTTTGCAGTTGAATCTCCTCCGAGACGAGTGTGTCGATCAGAAATGTTTGGTGACACTTGTCATCATCGTGTGGCTGCTTCGCAATGTGGAAAACATTTACCTCCAAGGTCATTCCCGAAAGATATCTTCATGAGACCATTCCTACAGTTGATCAAAGCATTGGTTGTAGCAAGGAAAGGTCTACCGAGGATGATGGGAATCTTGGACTCCATGCTCACCACAGATTGGGTATCTAGGACAAGGAAATCAACGGGGTAATAAAATTTCTCAACTTGAACCAGAACATCCTCAACTATACCCCGAGGCTTCTTGATCGAACGATCGGCCAGTTGCAAAACCACAGAGGTGGGCTTAATCTCTCCTAGACCAAGTTGCGAGTAGATAGAGTAAGGCATGAGATTGACACTCGCTCCAAGGTCGAGCAAAGCTTGGCCGAATTCCTGAGTCCCAATTTGGCACGAGATGGTGGGACAACCAGGATCTTTGTACTTGGGCGGCGCCTTCTGCTCGATCACCGCACTCACTTGTTCCGTCAGGAAGGCGGTCTTCTTAACGTGGTGCTTCCTTTTGACGGTGCACAGATCCTTGATGACTTTGGCATAAGCCGGCACTTGTTTGATCACATGAAGCAAAGGAAGATTAATCTTCACTTGAGTCAAATGCTCTAGGATCTCACTTTGACTGTCCAGTACTTTCCCAGCAGATCGCAGAGCTTGGGGGAAAGGCACCTTTACTGGAAGTTCAGTTGGTTCATCTTTCTTGGGGGCGACTTCTCGACTACTTGAAGTGACAGTAGTTCTTGATGGTTCATCCAAACTCTTGCCACTACGAGTGGTGATGGCATTGACCTCCTTGATGTTTCGCCCTTCAGAGTTGGAGGTTTGTGCCATGTGTTGCCCCGTGGGGTTGGATTGAGCTTGAGAAGGAAATTTTCCTCGTTCTTGAACAGCCAAGGCACCAGTCAGCTTTGTGATCTGGCTCTTCATCTCTTTACTTTCTTCCACCATTTGCGTGAAAAGTGATTCGAACTTTTGGTTCATCCTAGTCTGTGCCTCCATGAAAGAATGCAAGGTATTCTCAAGAGAATTCCTCGGCGGTTGTGCATGATACTGAGGTGCAGAATTTGCCTTTGGTGGTTGTGGCTGTTGCTCCGTTCTCCATTGTCCACCTGATGGTTGAGTTTGATTGGAATCTCTCCAACTGAAGTTCGGATGGTTCCTCCAGCCAGGATTGTACGTGTTAGAGAAAGGCTTGTTGTATGCCCCTAAGGCATTACATTGCTCCTCGTAACTCCCTCTCATTTCACTATAAACAAGGCAATCCTTAGCTAAATGTTCCATCCCTCCACAAACGAAGCATGGCTCTTGTGACTCTGCCCTTGCGACCATGTGGATTCCTCTACCTTCCTTGGTTTTGAGGGCCTCAATCTGTCGTGTCAAAGACTCGATTTGGGCCTTGAGATTATCCTCTTCCCTTAGTTGGTAGACTCCAGCAGGTCGGGAACGACTAGTGCTGTCAGTAGCACTTGGTCCAGTCCATGTGTGGGCTTTCTCGGCTAGCTCGTTGAGATACTCGAAAGCCTCTTCGGGATCCTTCTGGAGAAACTCACCATTGCACATCATCTCCACAAATTGACGCTCTCGGATTGTGAGTCCTTCGTAGAAATAACTGACGAGGCGCCAACTCTCGTAACCATGGTGGGGACATTGATTCAACAGATCTTTAAACCGCTCCCAGACTTGATAGAGAGTTTCATTGTCCTTCTGAGTAAAGGTCGAGATCTGTCGTTTAAGACCATTAGTCTTATGGTGTGGGAAATACTTGTTGAAGAATGCAGTTGTCATCTCTTCCCATGATCCAATAGACCTAGGTCGCAAAGAATACAACCAGCTTTTGGCTTTGTCCTTCAGAGAGAAGGGGAAAAATTTTAATCGCACGGAATCTGCAGCCTCAGCTCGATTGTGGAAAGTGGCCACCACCTCGTCAAACTCCCGAATGTGCACGTACGGATTTTCACTTTCTAACCCATGAAAGGTTGGCAAAAGTTGAATCATTCCCGGCTTGAAATCCAAATTCGGCAAATTAGGTGGAAACATTATGCATGATGGTGTGGCCGTACGCGTAGGGTGAAGGTAGTCGTTCAACGTCTTTTGTTGGACCTCCTCGTTTTGAGCCATTGCAAAAGGATTTGGAATTGCTAAAGCGTTTGGAGATGTAGGAAGGCTAGACGTAGAAGAAGAAACTTCACTAGGGTCTTCAGGTCTTCTTGCGAATCTCCCTAGTTCGTTTCTATAACGATTCATTCACCTTAAGCGTTTTTTTATTTTTTATTTTTATTTTTTACAAAAACAACAATAGTGTAAAACCGCGAATTGCAATCCCTAAGAATGCTCCCAGGAAAGATTGGTGGGGCGAGGCCTCCTTAAAAACCAACCTCCTAGACAGAACTCTCTTAGTTTGTACTTTCCAACGTTTCCACACAATTGCTTGCAAAATTTATTAAATTTTATGGCGTATTTTATGAAATGTTAGATGTTAGATATTAGTATCCCTAGTAATGCTAAACTAAAACCTAAAGTTACACAAATTATGAGCCCTAATTTATTAACACTAAATTAGTAACCAAAACGGTTAAAACCTAGAAAATATAGTACAAAGACTTAAAACAAGCTATAAAATGGAAATTAAATGAAAATTAATAAAAACAAAAGAGAAAGAGAAAGAGAGAAGAAAAAATAAAATGAAAAACTAGCAAATTAATAAATAAATAAAAATATTACGAAACTAAGTAAAACTAATAATAATAATAATAACAAGTGGAAAGAAATGAACAGTATTTTTTTTTTTTCAAAACTTTTTGTTTAAAAAAAAAATCAAACCAATAAAAGAACAAAAAGTTAAATTTTCAAAACAAAACTAATATTAAAAACAAATGAAACTGAAGAAGAAATAAAAAATAATAATAATAAAAAATAATACGTAAAAAGAATAAAAATGGAAACTAATGAAAACACTAACAGTAAGTTTTTTTTTTTTTTTTTTTTAAATTTTAAATGAAGACAAACAAAACGGCAAAATAAATAATCGTAATCTAAAAAAAAGAATAGACAAACAAATATTCAAACTTACTGGAAATGAAAACTAAAAATAAATAAATAAATAATTAAAATAAATATATATACACACACTAGCACAACCTAATCTATAAGGAAAAATGTAACATAATGCAATCTGACTAATAATCAAAAGAACCAGTAAACTACACAAACGTAAAAAAAAAAAACAAAATTTTTTTTTTCTTTTAAACGCAAAAATAATAATAATAATAATAAAAGACCACAATAAAAATATATATATATATATATAAAATAAAATTACTTACCTCTTGGCAAAATATCTACTGATCAATCTTGCTCATTGGCACCTCCCCGGCAACAGCGCCAAAATTTGATTACGCCCAAACGTGTACAAAAACAAGCGGTCGATTGTAGCACAATTAGGACGGTCGATCCCACGAGGAGGTGATAAAAATAAACAAGAAAAGATTAGTGGAACAAAAGCGTTAGAGGAATAAATAATCAAAGAAAGAAGAAAAAGAATTATTTTTGTGATTTTGAAATAAATTTAAAGACAACGTAGTTTAAAATGGAGAAAAATTCAATAATTAAAAGTGGTAAAGCATCGAGAATCCTTCATGTATGTTGTTTTCCAATTTCAGTTTTGATTCAACAAAAGTATTCAAATGAATTAAACTTCTCACGTTAAGACCAAAAAGATTATTATTATAAATTATCTAAAATCGACAATATATCAAATTGATAATATTGCAGTAAAAGATCAATTTATAAAATAATTCTAGTTACAAAATATTGCATGATAACATTTACATAGAAAAAGCTTGATTGAATCTATATAAAAACTTAGCAAATAATATTTTGCATTCAAAGAAAATTAGAAATGGAGAAGAATATTTCACTTAAATATATATGCATTATAAAATCAAACAAACAAAACCTCAATTGGAATACTCAACACATGAGTTCATCTCTAGCTTCACCAAGAGAATTTTAGCCAAACATGCTCAACATTCTCACAAAAACTCTCAAGGAAAATAGGGAGAAATAAGCTCTAAACTCAACCCAAAAATTGATAAGAAAATACAACAAAAACCGTCCAAGCTTGCTACAAAGGCTTGCTTTTATAGGCTCCAATGTCCAAAGGTGATGGAGAGATTTTGGCCCACAAAATCAGTCTCCACGGATTGGCTGCTGGCTGGATTTGTGCTAGATAATTAGCTGATAAAGGGCTGGGATTGCGGGCCTGAGAAGCACAGCCCAGAAGTCACGCGGGCTGGATTTGCGGCTGGATTCGCGGGCCCGAGCTGGTGATCTGGGGTTGGCTGCTTCACGTGGGATGGGTTGGAGTTGCGGCCCGCAACTTGCGCTGGGCCAGCTGGAGGAGGAGCTGGGCTGGAGGTGGAGGCTGGATTCGCGGGCTTGGATCACGCGGTCTGGAATGAGCCCAGCAATGGCTACACCTGCGGAAGAAAGGAAAGAAAAAGAAAAAGAGAGAAGAAAAATAAGATAAAGAATCAAAATAATTAAAATAATAAATATTTCTAAGCTAAAATATTATGAATTAATATTATGAAAATACATATTTAAAATGTAAAATATCTACTAAATTATATTAAATAAAATATATTTTTGTGCATTTATCACACATGCAAACCCTTGGGTGTTCTTACACCAAGCTAGGGTTTATAAATTGGGTTTGCATAACCATACATCAATCAAGCTAACAACCTAACTCATTCAACAACATGCATAGCCTACAAATTTTTAGGCACATTGGGGACATATGACTAACATCATAACGCATACATGCAAATCCTAAAATCATGCAACCATAATCACATAATCATGCATAGTACATAAATATTTGCTCATGGTTTTGGGGTGTTTTCTCATTTTTGTGAAGCAAATGAGGCCCCCCCCCCCTATCACCTATATATAGGTGATAAATATTTAATTTTTGAATTTATTTTTAATCCAAAAATTATTTATTAATCTTGAAACAAAATATTTGCTCACACCCCCCCCCCCATGATGTGGCCGGCCATTAAGATTACTTGGAGAGCAAGTTTCTATTTCTTTCCCTAATTTCCAATAATTCCATAAATCCTTTAATTATCCATAGATGAGGTGTCCTCCCTCTTAGGCCTTGTTTGGCTTTTCTCTTAAAATGCAGTCAATTTTCATGCTAATACAGATATTTTCAATACTGCTCTCAACTAATAATAGTACTGTTATACTGGACTGCATTCCAGAATTCATCTGTGTATAAATGGACTGCGTAAAAATTTTCTTATAGCTTTAAGCCATTTAGCCCTTATTGTCCTAAATAATGTGCTTGATTTTTCTATAGTGATTTGAATCTTATTCTTACTATCTTATCCGTAATGACGGTTTTTCGCAATATATTTTATATACTGCTTGTCATACTACAGTACCGTCATACCTTTGACTTTTCTGGTCAAACTTTGACCAACATAAAATCATAAATTTTTATTATACCTTTTGCTCAAAAGGCTATATGCTTGACTAAGCAATCCATTACTGAGTCTTATAAAATCATAAGGACTCACAAAATTGATAAAAACCCTAATCAGGTTTTTCCATAAATACCTTCATAGTACAGCTTAAATTCCTTTAAAAAGGAAATCGTAATATCATAAAAAGCTAGTTATTACAATACCTTTATCTCCTAATAGTCAATCCCTAGTGCAAACCAATGCCTCAACTATGTTAGATTTAAGTGAGCTCCTGTATTGATATATAACTTGTCCTCCAACACTAAAAACAGATTTGGATGCAATAGTAGTTATTGGTATGCTCAAGATATCATGAGCCAAATTAGAAAACTCCGGATAGGGAAACTGGTTTCCTTTCCAAAACTCAAGAATATCAAATTCCACTGTTGGTTGTATTCTCGGCTCATCCAATAAACATCTAACTCTAACTTTTGAATAACAGCTTGCTCTTGACTTTCAAAACCATTGAACTCCTAAAACCACAAAGATATAAAACAAGATTAACAAGAGAAAATATAAAACAACAATTATAATAAATGCTAAATTAGAAAGTTGTACATATTTTTTTTACCTTCATTATTTTGTTTTGCCTCAATATAAGAAGTTCTCTGTTGGGTTCTTTTCAACATGAGTAGGAACTACCTTGGCAGATGTGGTTTTAGTGTTGTTGCAGCAGTAAGCATGTTCATCGATGAAATAGCTTGTGTACACAATAGGAAAGTACAAGTTTGCCGTGGGGTATTGAGCTCTGGAGAAAACACAAGTCATATTATAAAATGGTTCCAAGAACTCATTATTCTTCTTTGCCCTTTCCCACTCTTCAGAAGTAGGACAGTTGTTGTAATTTGAGTCCCTCAATTATAAATGACAAATGCACGCTAATAATACAATACATTATCAAGCATGAAAAATGTAGAGTTGTATCTAGTTGCCACATCTTACCTTAAACTCCTCTTAGCATCAAGACCCACAAGATTTACACACTCTAGAAACTTCTTATTTCTAATTCGTGACCCTCTCACATATTTCACACTTTCACGGGCCTTTTTCACCACCTCATCATCAATTTCTTTCAGATCTTCTTGCACTACTAGGTTAATAATATGGACACAACAATGAATATGGAAAAAAGCACCATTAGAAATAAGTGCTTTCTTTCCATTCAATTCATTTCTCAACAAATCCATAGACATATCATTAGCAGAAGCATTATCCAAAGTAAGAGAGAATGCCTTATTTTCAATTCCCCAATCACATAGCAATGTAAAAAGTTTCTCAGACAATGCAATTCTAGTATGTGGAGGTGGCATGAACAAAAATTCAAAATCCTCTTTTGCAACACCCAATCTTTGTATCACAATTTAGGTGGAAAAGTTTAATTGTATTGCCGTGTATTTGATTAGTATACAATGTACAATTAAATAGGAATAGAAAAGAGTTTTCTAGGAAACTAACAACTATACAGAATCAATCTTCTCTATTTACACCAAATATTTAGTTTAATTACTGAATATCTTCTAACACTCCCCCTTAAGCTGGCTTGTAGATGTCTTCCATAGCTAGCTTGCTGACTAGAAACTAGAACTGTCCTTTGTGTAGTCCTTTGGTGAGTATATCAGCTGTTTGTTGAGTGATTGGCACATAGGGAATGTAGATTAGGCCATTCTCGATCTTCTCTTTTATGCAATGCTTGTCAACTTCGATACGCTTTGTTCTATCGTGTAGAACCGGATTATGAGCAATCAAAATGGCAGCCTTGTTGTCACAGTAGACCTTCATAGGAAGTGAGACCGAGATATTCAACTCTTCCAATAACCTCTTTATCCACATTGCCTCAAAAATTCCATGTGCACTCTAAACTCTGCCTCATCACTACTTTGAGGTACAACACTTTGTTTCTTACTTCACCATGTCACAAGTTGTCTCCAACAAAGGTATAGTAGTCTGAAGTTGAACATCTGTCAGTAGTACTGCCTGCCCAATGAGCATCAGTATAGACTTCAATTTGTAGGTTCTCACGTTTTCTGAACATTAGGCCCCTTCCAGGGGTTCCCTTTAGGTATCTTAATATTCTGTAGGCAGCATCAAAGTGGTCATATCCTGGTGAGTACAAAAACTGGCTCACCATGCTTACGGCAAAAAGCTATATCAGGACAAGTATGTGATAAGTAGATTAATCTTCCCACTAGTCATTGAAACTTTTCTCTTTCAATTACATCTTCAGGTTTAGTGGGATTAAGCTTTAGATTAGCTTCAATACGCGTCACGACAGCCTTGCACCCTAGAAGTCCTATCTCACGAGTAGATCAAGGATGTATTTTCTTTGGTTCACAAAGATACCTTCTCTAGACCTTGATAATTCCGTGCCAAGGAAGTACTTCATTGATCCTAGGTCTTTGATCTCAAAGTCTTCTGTCATTGTTTTCTTCAAACTTGATAGTTCTTTAAGATCATCACCTATTGGGATTATATAATCCACATAGACAATTAGGATTGCCATTTTACCTCTCTCGGAATGTTTGTAAAACATAGTGTGACCAGCTTGACTCTGATGATAACCATAGCCTTCCAAAGCGCTCAAACCATGCTCTTGGAGATTGTTTAAGGCCATACAGAGACTTCTTGAGCTTGCAGACCTTATCTTGACCAAAAAACTCCTTAAATCCTAGTGGTAGGCTCATGAAAACTTCTTATTCTATATCTCCATTGAGAAAGGCGTTCTTGACATATAACTAGTGTAAGAGCCAGTTGAAATTAGCTACAAGAGACAATAGTACACGGATGGAGTTCATCTTGGCAACTGGAGCAAAGCTCTCTTGGTAGTCAACCCCGTATATCTACATAAACCCCTTAGCCACAAGTCTTGCTTTGTATCTCTCTATACTTCCATCTGCCTTACATTTTACTGTAAACACCTATTTGCATCCAACTGTTTTTTTATCTCTGGGTAAATCAATAATCTCCCATGTCCCACTTTTTCTCAGAGCATTCATCTCTTCCATCACTACTGATTTTCCAATCTAGATCATTAAGTGCTTCCTGAATGTTTCTTGGATGTAAAGGCTCTATGTTTTTCTAAGAGTTTATCATAGGATAGGTATTTGGAAATGGGGTGGGTGGGGGTGATTAGTGCAAGAGCGGGTTTTTCCTAATTGCTATGGGAAGATCAAGATCCTTTTGTACAAGTAACTCATCAGGAATAGAAACAACAATAGGTAAAGGAGAATTTGAAGGAGAATATAAAGTACATGGAGTGTTTTACATGTTCATTACCCGGGGCATCAGATTGAATTTGTGCTGAAGGGACAGTAGGCTCTCTACTCTTTTGATGATTCACTCTCTTCGTATAAACACGAAGCTCAAAATTGCATCCTTTAGGAACTGTAGGTAGCATTTCTTGCCCTATCGAAGATTCAACAATGCTTGGTAAAATAGTATTAGGGAGAATAGTATCCCTTTTATTTAAAACATTTAAATCCATTTTTGAAGACGTGGGATGAAAAATAAGGTTTCGTTTTCACAATCCACAATTTTAGGTAGAGGAGAAGTGGAAATAATGTCCCAAAAATTTTCTTATTCTTTTTGTTTCTCCCCCTGAAGAAAATTCTTTGAAAGTATGGTTGATGTTCAAGGAAAGTAATATTTATAGAAACAATAATTTTTCTAGTGTTAGGATTAAAACATTTATAACCATTCTTATTTGGTGCATAATCAATAAAAACACATTTTTCGGCCTTGGGTCTAACTTTGATCTCCCCTTACTAGATAAGTGAATATAAGCAGTACAGCCAAAAATTTTAAGAGGAAGGTTGGACTAAATACGTGTGCAGGAAATTTTTTTTTTTTCAGGACTTTCAAGGGGAGTACTATAATTGAGAACACGAGTACAAATTCAGTTAATTAAATAGGAGGTTGTTAAAAACGGCTTCACCCCAAAGATATTTAGGAACATTCACGGAAAACATGATGGCACATGAAACTTCCAATAATTGTTTATTTTTACACTCAGCAATACCATTTTGCAGAGGTGTGTCAACACAAGTAGATTGATGATGAATGCCTTTTTCTCTCAAAAAAACTTCCAAGAACTTCTTTAAAATACTCAGTGCCATGGTTAGTATGAAGAATTCCAATTTTAGTTTGAAATTGAGTTTCAACCATCAAATAAAAATTTTTAAATAAGCTTTCAACTTCGGATTTTTTACTCATTAAATAAATTCAACATAAGCAAATATGATCATCTATAAAGGTCACAACCCATCTTATTCCAGAAAAAGTATTGATCCTCGAGGGACACCAAACATCGCTATGGATCAAGTAAAAAGGTCTTGAGACTTGATAAGGCCTCGAAGGATAAATAGTTTTATGACTTTTTGATAAAATGCAGTTTTTTAACAATGAAACTTAGAGTAATCCAAACCAAGAATAAAACTGGGAAATACTTTGTTAAGATAAGGAAAACTAGGATGCCCTAGCCTATAATGCCAAAGCATAATTTGATCCTTAACGGAGAGAGAACTGATACTACTTAAGCCTTGAGCTTTTTTATTCTTAGAGTCTTCATCTTCAAAATAGTAGAGAACATCTATCATTCTAGTACTGCCAATCATCTTCCCCGAGCTCTGGTATCGGAAAACACAATGAGATTCAATAAAGATGACATGACAGTTAGAATATCTAGATAGTATACTAACTGATAAGAGATTACAAGTAAGTTTAGGAAGATGGAGAACAAACTTAAGAGAGATGGTTTCAAACAAATTAAACAAAACTTTACATGGCTATAGGAGAATAGGAATCATCTGCTATACTGATTTTTTCATGACCAGAACAAGGGTTATAAGTATAAAACAAGTATGAAAGGCTTGTAATATTATCAGTGGCTCCTAAATTAATGATCCAATGAGTAGAATAAGAAGGAAAATGACAAGATAGGGCATTTGGTTCACTATCAGTTTGAGCAAGAGAAACATTAGGAGTACCCGATAAACCAGAGTTAGATTTCAGCAGTTTTAGAAGATGATCCATCTGCTCTTTGCTAAAGGGAACAGATTCGGCCTCATGTGCAGCGGGAGAACGATTTAACCGGCCTTCATGCGCGTCCTTCCAATTTGACGGTTTTCCATGAATCTTCCAGCAAGTGTCACGTTTAAGGCAAAGTTTATTGTAAAAATCGCACCAAATCGGGCCTTCTCATCCGACCTTTTGGGATTTCCAACAGGAGTGTTTCGGCCAGCATTAATACCAACAGTAAGGACATAATTCTTAATAATGCTGCCAGAGTTCTTCTTGCCAAGCATGACGAAACGGCGGCTCTCTTCAAGGCAAACTTCATGAAACACTTCCCCAATAGATGGGAGGGGCAGCATGCCAATTATCCTTCCTCAAACCTCATCAAACTCAACGTTAAGGCCAATAAGAAATTTAAAAATATGGTTATCCTCCACCGTCTTCCTACAGTGGTTATAGTCCTCCGCGGATTTTCACTCATAATCATCATTAAAAAAATCTAAATCTTTCCAAAGGCGTTTCAAGGAATTAAAGTACTTAGTAACACTATCCTCACCTTGGCGGAATTCTCCAAGCTTTAGCGTCCAGTTCAAACACTTGGGACTGATTTTCCAAAACAGCGTACATTTGGTTGACATTGTCCCAGAGCTCCTTAGCTGTGTGATAGCACCTATAGTTGGAGTTGATATCTTCCTCCATTAAATTCACTAACCAAGTCATCACCATCGAGTTCTCTGCACCCAGGTTGGATAAATTGGATCCTCGGGTCTTGGTTCCTTCTTTTCCCATGCCACAGATGTACATATGTTACGGACTGGGACCAGCGTAGGAAATTTTCTCCATTCAATCTTATGGTAGTAATCTGGACATAATGGGATTCTAAAGTGGGGATCTGGGTTTCAGTGGCTTTCGGTAAGTTCACAGGGGTGTTTGTGGACTCGGAAACTACGTCAGTCATGGTGGGTAGTAGCTGAGTTTAGGCAGAAGCATAATTGAGAAATGACTATGGTTTTTTTATTTTTTATTTTTTATTTTCACTCAAGAGAAACGGTTAGGGTTTCTCTCTCTTTTTTGTTTTTTTTTTGTTTTCCTCGCTCAAGAGGATTGGATTCGCTCTGATACCATACCACAATTTAGGAGGAAAAGTTTAATTGTATTGCCGTGTATTTGATCAGTATACAATGTACAAATAAATAAGAATATAAAATAGCTATTCTAGGAAACTAACAACTGTACATAATTAATCACCCTAACTATTTCCCTTAATTCTAGCATTAACACAATCTCCTCTATTTATCCCAAAATATTCAGTTTTATTACTGAATATCTTCCGACACTTTGTCAATAAAATAAGAGTCAATGTCAAATAACCATTTGTGACTATAGTATTTCACAAATCAGATGTCAAACAAATTCTACTAGGGGTCGCATCCAACATAGATTTAATTATTGCTCATTCCATCGAAAACATTTTAAGTACATCTACCTTCAAAGTATTTCTTGAACCAAATTCTACTAGGGGTCGCATCCAACATAGATTTAATTATTGCTCATTCCATCGAAAACATTTTAAGTACATCTACCTTCAAAGTATTTCTTGAAACCAAATTAATGTCGGGATGCAAATATTGATAAGTGGCCCTAACAGCTTCATATTCAACAAAAGAGAAGGGAAGATCATGCAAAAGGATGGCTATTGTTATCAATTCACGAAAATGTTCAGGATCAAACCTCTTTGCACTCAATACTAAAGAGCTTTTTTCCTGTGATATTAAAAATTGGCCGATTATATCATGTGTCTTATGTTGGCAAACTACCAGGTGACGTTGCATGCTTCCAATCCAATTCTTACTATCAGCTAGATACACAGAACCATATTCCTTGCATTTTTCCCTTAACCTCTTGTCTTCACTCAACGGAAAGCTTATCAAATGTAATACGACAATAGAAGTAGTCCTTTTTTTGCATTTGGCTTTGCCAGTTGGATCTTCAGAAATAGCTTCAAGCTCCTCTTCCTCAACTTCATCAATAGGCATATCTGTATCGGCAGAAGTAGTAGCACTACCAGACTCAAGATTCACTTCAAGTCCTTCTATACCATTCATCTAAAAAAAAAAAAAGTAAGGGGAAAACAAGAATCAGTTAGAAATTGAATTATAGTAATGAATAGATCCCAAATACTTGAAATACAGAGAGAAATCAAACAGAGAGAGCAATCAAATAGAGAGAGAGAGAGAATCAAACACCACGAGCACTACAACACAGAGAGAGAAATCAAAAAGCAAAAGATTAAGAAGAAGAAGACTACCTGAGGTCTGAGAGAAAATCGTCGCGGGCTCGCGGCGACTAGAGATGGTGAGGGAAAGAGATGGTGAGAGTAGAGGGAGGCGGCGAGGGCGAGAGAAGAGTGAGACGGTAAGCTGACTCGTTTTTCTGAGGGAGCTGGGAAAGGGTGCGGTGTGGCTGATATGAGGAAGAGAGGATAAAAGAATTAGGATTAGGCTTTTATAGGCTGTTATTATAGGGTTTTGTTTTATAAAAAATATATTGAGAAATTATATATATGGGCTCTAAACGGTTTGAGTCGTGGTGGCCTGTTTATGACCCATTTAAATAAACGGGTTAGTTATTTTCGTATTAAACGTGTCGACCCCAATTTCGACCCAATTATTAAACGTGTGGTCCAAACCCATTTATTTCGTGTCGTTTCTTGTGTCATATTCAAAATTGCCGGTCCTAACATTATGTATGCCGCAACTTCAAAAAGAATATGGACCCGTTTAGATTATAACTTCAAATTGACAATTCAGATAATAAATTTATATTTATATAAGAGAAAACATTTTTTTAATAAATAAGTTAAAATGAAATGTCAAACGAGAGTTGTGACGTTATGTTTTCGGAGACATCTTAACCATGACATGTCGTTTGAAGTTTAAATCGGAACTGTACGACATGTAATTCCGTTTAGAGCTTCAGAATCCGTCCACAATTGTTTTAGCCTAACATCATGTCGTTTTCTAATAAAAAAGTTGTTCTCATCTAGAGAGAAACGACAGGTTTTAAAATTGTTGTCTGTTATCGTTTATGTAAAGATCACCGGATAATGTTTTTTGTCGTTTAGTGTCACTTAGCTCAAGACGACATATATTTGTGGATAAAGTTTTTGTTATCTTGTGGAAATTAGCTAAAAACCATATATATATTTTTTGTCGTTTTAGTTAGTTGTCGTTTACGCAAAGGAAACGAATTATCTCACTTTAAAATTGGCTGCTTTGATATAACGACCGAGCTGTTGTTCAGTCATAGCTAGTATTCCTACAAGGATTATTTGTACTAACATATCAGTCCTTAACATTATACCCATATTTTAATTTTGGTCCATATGCTATTTTTGTTGCATCTAAGTCCTCAACTTTACTACTTTGTAGCTTTTATCATATGCTGGAATGGCATTTATTATTAATTCTTTCTAATCACGGAAATAAGCAATTGCAAAATCCTATATAAAGACATTGCTTTTCTTTTTCTCTTATTATTATTATTATTTTTTTTTTGCGTTTGGGAGTGGGATTCAAATTCAATTGAAACACATTTTGGGTATTATTTGAAGTTTTTACAGTATTTTCCGTAATAAAATTTGAATTTGTCATTTTCAATCCAACCATACATCTTAATATTGAATTAGATGCGAATATTTTACTTGCAAGTAAAACTCAAAAGCAGACAATTCTATGGTTTCTAATTTGGTCGTTGATAAATATCACCAACCTCAAAATTGTAGTATTTACTTCTATTAAAATTGTGGTAGTGAGATTTCCTAATTTTTTTTTAAGATTTTAATTTTAATAATGTCGTCTTTATTTTTATCTTTTAGATTTAATGCTTTGGTTTATTTATTATTTTTTATTTTTTATGCTATAATTTGTAGTAATGGTGGTGGTTTATTTATTTATTTTTATTTTTTATGTTATAATTTGTAATAGTGGTGGTGGTTTCCCCATTTTATGAATTGGTTTGTTACATGTTAGATTTGAGTCTGTGCGGTATTTTAGTTCCGTTAGATATGAATCTAGACGGATTTAGTAGTGACCTATGTATTATAGTTGGTAGCCTTTCAATCGATCCGGAATTTCCATCGATTGTAAATGAATTGTCAAAAAGAGCCTTATCTCAATAGTGATATATCGAGGTACTATCACATTTTCAGATTTTAGACATCCGCTTTTTCTTTTGACGTCATAAGAGTATACCGATTGTATTAATTTTTGTTGAGAGTTTTATCTCTATAATATAAGGTCAGTTCCATATGTTTATAATTTCTATTTTGAATTCCATGAAATTTCCTAGGGGAAAAAAAAAGTAGAAAAAAAAAAAAAAAAACAATTCTTGAAAGAACAATTAAAAAAAAAAAAAAGAAAGATTCGAGGGGCTCCGAAAACGACATGTCGTTTTCTGATGTAATGCTGAGGAGCCGAACCAAAAGAACGACATGTTTGGTAGACAAGAGGTAAACGTTGGGGTTTCCGCTCGCCACCAGTCCACAGAGATCTCCACCGAGCACCATCTCGGCCATCCTCACCACCACAAATCTTCCCAAAGCACCGCCACCCTCAGCGGCGGCGGCGACTTTCGACGCCGTTTTTCAGAGCGCCGACGATGGTCTCTCTATCTCTCCGGCAAGGAATACGCCAGCGAGTGTAATGCGCCACCTTGGTATTTCACAGAACCTCGATTCTTAATCCCAATCGCCATGTCGAGGTCACTTTCCTTTACAATTCTCTTGTTTGTTTTCTGGATTTTTTTATTTTTATCATTTTATATTTATTTTCACTATGTTGATAAGTTCTTTACAGAGAGTGCCCTGTTTGAACCGTTATTTTTGGTGTTTTGTTGAGGCAAATAGAAGTTTTTTTGATTCTTGGATATTGGAAATCAGAGATAAACTGGGAAATATCGGTTGGTTTGTTATTCGTTTCTGTCAGTCCAAACGATGTAGCACTACTAGAGCATTCGATTTTTCTCAGCTGGCAAACAGAGGAGTTTATTGAGCTGTGTTTTTTTTTTTTTTAATGAAGTAATTTTTTACTTTAGTTTTTGAGCCGTATAAGATTTCATAGGTTGAGTGGAACAAGGCAATTTGTAGAAGGTAACTTTTTTAGGTGGTCTTAGAAAAATGGAGAATTTTCTGGTATAGTATGAAAAAAAAAAAAGAAAAGAAAAAAGCCACTTGTAAGACATAATTGTGAACCATCAGATTATCTCGGAATTACATTAGACTAAGGAAATTATGAAAGTGTAATGGAACATTCATGAAAATGTATTGGTTTAGATTTGTGTTTACCAGTAAGAATATTCTAAGGAAAATTTGAAACAAGACTTTGAAATTTACTGTCTTGAAGAAAGTGTTATAATAATGAGATGCTAATAGCTTTCGCATTCTTTCTCATTTCAAACGTTGGGATGATGAAATCTGCAAGATTTTCATTACACAATATTTTAAATTCTAATGTTTATGTTTATGTATCTCTGTTGGCTCCAAAATGGCTTTTAAAGAGAACTTTTTTTTCTTTTACATTTCAGGTTAATGGGCAGCGGGAATGTCAGGAGGGTTGCACTATCCCTTTTTCGAAGTCGAAATTCCAGCTGCTTAGAAGTAAATAGTAAAAGGGTATATATGATAGAGCTGGTGCCATTAACTCTCTTTGCAGATTGTTTTTGCACTCCAAACCTTCCTTGAGAGAATATTCTCTATATAAAGAAAACAGTAACTTGTTAAAGAGTATTAGATTTTCGGAATTTTCATGGCCTAGCAGCAAGTAAAAACAATTTCTCGCCATGCAAAAATCACATGGAAGATGCTTTCTCAAAGATGTTTTTATGGTGGTCCAGCTTTGCCACCGATAGGTAGGATTGCTTGTGCGGTGAGCTTGGCTTTGACTCGATCAAATCTTGTCGCACCTGGCATTATTGCCTTCATAATTGGAGAGTTTGCTTGGATGCAACGAACATGGGCAGAAGCAGAACAAATTCCTTCTAGGGGTACTCTTTATCTCCATGCACAAGATGGACATGTATATTTAACCTCATTTTTGTTTTCACTTCTGGAATTTTTTATCTTGTTTCTCAGAGCGATTTATCTAGCGGTTTGTTCTCGCCCTGCATTGCTATGGCACCTTTCGTCGAGTCCCTTGGTATTCAGTACAGGAAAATATGGCTTTCTCTTGTACATCATACATTGGAAAAGGCAGGCCCTGCGTTCATTAAATGGGGTCAGTGGGCTGCAACAAGACCGGATCTCTTCCCTAGAGATTTGTGCACTGAGCTTGCTAAGCTTCATATGAAGGCACCTGCTCATAGTTTCTCGTTCTCCAAGAAAAGTATTGAAAGCGCATTTGGTCGCAAGCTACCTGAAATTTTCGAAACCTTTGAAGAGGAGCCTGTAGCATCAGGAAGTGTTGCACAAGTTCATCAAGCGACATTGAAATACAGGTATCCGGGTAAAGAGATCAAACCCGTCGTAGTTGCTGTAAAGGTTCGTCACCCGGGTGTTGGTGAAGTGATTTAAACGGGACTTTGCAATAATTAATTGTGTGGCCAAAATCTCAAGGTTTATCCCTGCTTTGAATTGGTTGAGATTGGATGAAAGCATACAACAATTCGCTGTTTTCATGATGTCTCAAGTTGATCTATCAAGGGAAGCTGCCCATTTAAGTCGTTTTATATATAACTTCCGTACATGGAAGGATGTTTCATTCCCGAAGCCTTTGTATCCCCTGGTTCATCCATCTGTTTTAGTGGAAACTTACGAACAAGGTGAAAGTGTTATGCACTATGTTGATGAGCTTGAAGGACATGAGCAGATTAAAACCGCCCTTGCTCATATTGGAAGCCATGCACTTTTAAAGATGCTCTTGGTAAATGTCCTTTTCAATTTGTGTTGATAGTTGTTTTCATTCGTAAAATTTGTATTCTTTTCATGTAAGTGTATGTGTGTAGAGGTTTATGGTATTCTCTGCCTATGCACCTGAAGAACCTATTATAGGGGTTCGTAATTTTTTAATTAGTTATGCAGGTAATTGAATAAATAGATTCCTGTACTCGGGGGCTGGATTAATCTATTCTGATTGTTCATGGCTGGATGTTGCATTAATGGTTGTTACTTGATTTACACATACATTTCATTGAAGTAGTTGACTGCATTTATCTGAGAGAGGAATCTGCATTTTCAGGTAGATAATTTCGTTCACGCAGACATGCATCCTGGAAATATTCTTGTCCGAGTAACAAATGGAAAATCATCACCTGAGAGGCTCTTTAAATCCAGACCTCATGTCATTTTCCTTGACGTAGGCATGACCGCTGAACTTTCAAAGAGAGATCGAGTGAATTTACTAGAATTCTTTAAGGCTGTTGCTCTTCAAGATGGTCGAACTGCAGCGGAGTGCACACTTAGATTGTCTAAAAAGGCAGAATTGCCCAAATCCAAAGGCTTTCGTTGTGGTAATGCATTTGAAACCTAGCTTTTGTAGAAGCAGTAATATTTTAGCCCTTGATAATTGCTGTGAAATACTCGAATGCTACCACATATAACTTTTGTCACAGACTCACTGCCGTGATATTTGTTTTGAATTTCTTTATGCATAAATGCATAAATGCCTTACATTTAGTGTCAGATGATACTGTTGTTCATAGGGGTTATTGATCTATCTTCAAGTTTGATGGATGTCCGAGTCCTCAAAATATGACCTTAACTTTGAGTGTTAGGTTGATTGTGGCTAATAATCAAAGCTTAAACATGTTTGTAACTGCATCCAATCTATGATTTTGTGGTAAGGTCAACTGGTGGGTAGCAGTAGCCACCTATAGTAGGGTGGTTTAGGGGCACTGGAAGACAGAGAGACTAAAAGAGGTATTTTAAGAGTGGATAGTATCTTGTGCTTCTTCATCTTGTTATAGTGTTATTTTGCAGTAGCCATTTACGTAGCTCTCACGTTGAGAGTGAACCACTATAAATCCTGTATGTGCGCTCTCTTTATTTTCACTATTTTTTCTCATTTTCTTAATTAATAAACTGTTTCTGTGTAATTTCTTTTGCTGCAGGAAGTGGAAAGTCCTTCAAGTATTGGGACTCCCCACAAGGTGAAGTTGTCAGCCCAGCTGACCGCATGAAGCAATTGCTTGAGCATGTTAGACGACATAAAGTCAACATTGACGGTGATGTTTGCACCGTGATGGTAACCACTTTGGTTCTCGAGGTAAACACCTGTTTTTCTCTGTAATCCTTCAATTGGTCAAGCAATTTTCATGTACTCAGGACCTCATATTGGTTCTATGTTAAATTGATCCTACAATCGGAATGAATACATGTATACAAAGAAGAGACCTGCCTTATTCTGCTTTGAACTTTTTTTCTACATGTAACTAGTTCATTATTTCTTAGCTTTAATGTAGCTTCGGTGTCATTTCTTACAATCAGTCTCTGTTTTGAATTCAAAGAATGAGGCATCTGCACAAAATTATTTGGAAGATGATTTTTTGTGATTTTTTTCCCCTCTGATTTGGTCCATTTGGGAGATGCATCCAAATGGAAACATTTGGGATGAAAAAATTTGAATGCAAAATTTTAAACAGAAACATTTGAATTATTGTCCAAACTGGCGTTTCGATGTTAACATTCCGAACAGAACTTTTGAATAGAATACTTAAATATGCGTTTGAAAGTAGCTTTTTGAAAAGACATAGAGAGGTAGGAAAATGACATCTGAAATGGTTTTAAAATTTTTTTTAAATCACTGTAGAATATTGGTAAGCCCCCAATCCGGTTCACATATGCCAGGCATGCCAAGCGTGTGACCTAAGGCTGAGGTGCAATTGCGAGTGTCTGGAGGGAGAATTTGGCGGGAGAAGGAGATTCTAGAAGCTAAGAGTTAGTTAGTCATTGGGATCTGAGTCTGTTAGTTAGTAGCTACGAGTAAATAAAAAGAGAGGGAAAGTGTAGTGGAGAGTCAGTCGATTGGTTGTGCAATTTGGACTTGGGAGAGAATCTAGGCCTCTCGAAAGCTTAGCCTTGTGTATCGTTGTTTTTGTTAGTGGAATCATATGTGATTCTCTCTCTTTCTCTGGTTTAAACCCTGTTCATTTCCTTTTCTTTGTTCTGTTTCCCTTTTCACTGGTTTGGAATATATATCAGAATGGAAGATTTTTTTTTTTTTTTTTTTTTTTTTTTGGGGTGGGGGGGAGACTTTTCATCATTTAAGAACAAAAACCCAAATTATATTTGGATGCCCCATTTCCTATCATTTCTAACAAACGCATATTTGGAATGACCATTCAAATGGAATTCCCCAAATGTTCACGAATGGTTGTGCCAAACGGTTTCTCTTATGTACTTCTTTATGTTCTGTTTTTTATTTGTTTTTCCTTTATATGCTGACCATGTGGTTTCTGGAACTCACTATTATCCTTCGAAATTAATCATCCGAAACATGGAGAAACTTATCTGAATTTCGTTGCTTTTTTCTAATAAGTTTTTCAAAACAATTGATGCACAAATATGGTAAAATTATTAGAATAAAAATAAAGTTTTATCAGTATTTCTGTCAAGCACAAATATGCTGGTCTCATCGTTGTCATAGTTTTTCTTAATTGAATCTTGTTCCACGCATATTAGACCTATTCAGGTTTCGCTGAGTTTGTCGATCTTGTTCTTTCTTAGGGGTGGCAGCAGAAACTTGATCCAGAATATGACGTGATGCACACTTTGAGAACATTGCTATTTAAGGTCGATTGGGCAGAATCTTTCTCTTACACCATTAAAGGACTCATGGCGCCATAAAAGGTGCCGTGATCTCTCTCTCCTCTCTCTCTCTCTGTACACAGTTGTGATAGTTACAGACAGATGATATGGTAATAAAGAGAAGGAAACATAATATAATCATGGTCCATGGATAACGAGGTTAACTTGCTTTGGTCTTTATTACAAATAAATTTTGCTATTTCCTTTGTCAGATCAATCAAGCTTCTCAATTTTAATGAGAATTTGTTTATTGATGTTATTTTACAAATAGTTTACTATAGATTGTTCCTAAGCAATGTGTAGTAGAGATTCAAGCTGAAGAAAAAAAAAGTTCAAATTGGAATTTTCATCTAGTGTTCATTTGGTTTTATGAACTTTAATTTGATCTAGATAATCCACAATTCCATTAGCAACCCCAGAAATTTATGTTCTTGTTGTCTGTCATCTGCGAAAATGATCCTGCTTGATTTTAATTCTCGAGGTATTCGGAATTGAAAAAGGAATAGGCTATTTCTCTATCAAGCGTTCTATATCTTGAAGGAAAACACATTTCCCGTCAGATAGAAAATGTTCTACCTCAAACAGGGAGCTTATTATCGGGAAATTCACTACTGTAAGCACAATATTTATCTCAGATGCAATGTCAGAGACGGACATGTCTCTACTGGTGCTTGAAGGGACATATAAATTGAAACGAAGATGCCAGCTTCTTTGAAAAAAAAAAAAAAGAAAAGAAAAAAAAGCAAGAAACTTGAGAACTTTGAAGTGCAGGGCGTTCTTAAAGCGGAACACAAACCTTGCAGGCGTTTGATCAAGTCTAATTCACCAAGCTTGTAGATATCATAAAGCTCCCCCCAGAAACGGACCGAGGGAACATGCTGAACTTTCCAGTAATTTTGGCCTCCTGGTTGCATACTTAGCACAAATTCCCTGGGCATGTTAGAAAACTCGACAATGTTGAGGTGCTTTAGGTGCTGAACATTGAACGATGCCTCCGTTAGAAGTGAGCTAGGACCAAAGAAATAGATGTTCAAGAACAGGCAACGCTACATTGTCTATTTTCACCGCGCTTCGTCCACCCAAATTTCTTAGTTCAAGCAGCTTTAGTCTTTGAAAGATGCCTTCCTCAAAGTGCAGTTGCTCGCCCTTGTACGCTTGGTAGAGCCGCAGGGTCGCTAAAATAGGCAAATTGTGGAGGCTTTCAATGGATCATCAACCAATCTCGAGAAACTCAATGTCAAGACTTTTAGATTCTGAAGCTTGGAAGCCAATTTGGCAACTTCTGTAATTGCCCGTCAAGACTAAGTGCTGTAGGAATGAGGGAGGAGATGAAATCGATTGTAAATCAAGAGTTTCATCATCACTTGTTGAGTACAATCTTAAGTGTTCAAGGTGTTTCATCTTCTCAATAGCGGCACAAATATTGTTCCCCATCTCTGTAGTCAATTTTGAAATGGCGAAAGACCGCAACAATTTCAACTTCCCTAGCTCTTTGATGAGACCAATTCCATTTGCTTGCACATTTGTGAGATTTTGTAGGTTCTCTAAAGATCCAATCCCGTTCTTTATCCTTACTCCATGGGTTGAATCCAAACTATATTCAACAGTGTCATCTCGATAATAGGCCAAGAGATGTCCGAGATTTTGAAGCTTTTTAATCTCCTTTGGTAGCTTACACACCAAGGTATCTCTTGAGTAGCTTAAATTCAAGGACTTCAGTGGAACAAATTTCCGACTTCTTTCGGTAGATAATCAACATGAACGTTTGTGTAACTCCTTGGAACTTTTTTGAAAAGATACTCGAGAAAGAATTTGGTCAATCCATTGACGCTGAAAAGAAAAAGAGAATGAATCCCTACATCCTCAATCGCCTCGAGAATATTTTTGTACCACCGTAAATTGATAGACGATGGATTTTTCCTCATCCTTGTATTCCTACTATTCAGGAATTTGGCAGAAACGGAAATTGTCAGCTCTGATAGGATTATCTCGTGCATCAAATCATGGACTCGACAATAGTAATACCCCTCGAACCCTTCTGAAGTTTGAGCCATGTTTCTCTGTATCCGTTCATCTAAACCTTCAGCAATCCACAGGGAAAACAAGTCTTCCATAAATGATTGAATAATCTTCTGGAAAGATGCGAAACTGTCGAGCAGTCTTTGTCATTCCAAGGGAACCTTCTCTTTAGTTGACAACAAGCCACTTACAGCGGAAAATTACGAGTGTCAACACCCTTCAAACTTAGCGGAATGCCTTCATGCAGAACAATACCCAGGAACACTTCTTCCAAAATGGTTGTTGCTTTTTTCAAAAAATCACAATGAGGTTTCTTCACAAGAGCGGCAAAACTGCATGGCTACGCGCATTTTGACGATATCAATTCCAGATAGACAAACTAATAGTAATTCCTACTGTAAAGCTGCTCGTTAATTTTGATGCATAATCCTTCTAGTAACGCAACCATCTCATCTCATCTCATCTCATCATATATTAGCTCCGACGGGGTTTACTTCCTCCTTTCGCTCAATCTTACCGTCTTTGCCATGATTCAATAGAATTGGCTTGCTCATTGAGTTTATCAGTGACAAAATTACCCACCTAAGTAGAAGAGTTTTTGGAAGTTAAATCCAATGTACCCAACGTTATCATGTAATGTGATGTGTGTGAGGACCTCCTCTAGGGTTCTGGCGTGAGACTTCCAACGACGGTAACGGTAAAACGCGTTAAAAAGTTTCCATAGCACCATATCGAAGGAACTGGCAAGATGTTATCCCCCATGGTAGACAACTGACTGACTGAATTAAATAATAGGATTCTTCAAGATTGTTATTCAATATCTAGAGCCCTAAAGTGAACGTGAAAAGTTTAGGACAGTACTAACAGCTTTCAAAAAATTATTTTGCAAAATGACTTGTGCACATTTATGATTTTACACTGCACGTCTTATCTAGGAGCTTAGTGAAAGAATAATAATAATAATAATAATAACAGTCATTATGCTAATTTCACTTCATAATGTTCGTGACAATTCGTACGTTAACACGTAAAAATTAACGAACAAATACTTGGAACACCACAAGTACTTGAATAAAGCAAAGCATAGGCAGGGTCCAACGTTATAATGCAAACCACAAACAAATTTTACACACTTATTTGCCTTGGGTAATAATCAAATAGTGCCGGAGATGGCGAAGATAGATGAACGCAAGCACGTCGATTATGATCTTCAACGAACGAAAAATACATTTATAGAAATGGACGGTAAAACATGATTTCTGAGCAAGAACATCGTTCCACAAACCTCCTCGTGCCAAAGCAAACAAATTAAACGAAAATAGGAGTAATTTGAGATAATGACTCTTATTTGAATCGTTGTCCTCGAATCATTGCCGTTTTCTCCTAAAACAAGAAAAGTTTGAGTGCGTATATGTACAAAGGGTACATGTAAAAATCACAGAGTGGCGAATTAGTTTATAGCAGAGCGACTAGCAGCAAAATAACTAACTTCAAAGTGGAAGTACTTAAAGAAAAATCAGAATCCAAGTTAATAACTGCAGGTTAACATTTTGAAAATTTTCTCCTACCCATTAAAAGATACCTGAATATATGTACATCACATTTTATTGAGAGTGAAATACAAGATGAAGATTTTAGGAATATATAGCTTGTTATGAGCCTACTAAGACTAAGACTAAGACTATGCTTGGTAGGAGTAAGAAAAATTAGGATGGAAAGGAAAAAGATAAGGGATAGAAAATAAGAATATAAAAAGAAAATGATTTTTTTTTTTTTTTTGGCTATAAAAGGAGGGAAAGAAATTGAATTAGTTTGTTAATTAACATTTCACTATTTATTTATGATATCTAATTTTAAAATAAGGTCAAAAGGTATATTTATCTTGTTGTTAGTGTAAAAACTTATCCCTCCTAAAATGTATAATGTCTCCATTTGTGGAAAGATTAAAATAATGCAGTTGTACTATTTTTCCTAATAATTCTGATCCTTCCTCTTTTCTGTCCTACCAAACAACTCTTCTCTTTTCTCCCCTAAATTTTGACTTTCGTAAATGCAATGAAAACAGTAGCTTATGAGGTTTCTGCTAGAAGGCTTTGCATAGAGGGGTTTTTTTTTTTTTTTTTTTTTTTTTTTTTTTTTTCTAGTCCACTATTGAGATGCAGAGTTCAAATTCTCTACCATTATAGGGAAAATATATATATATATATATATATATATATATTTGTGAAGGCCTAGAATAAATTCAGGAGAAACCTCCTGAGCTTAGGCTCATGGCCTGCAAGAGTGGTGTACCTTTTGCAGAATACTGAAGTGTTGCGCACAGCAGAAGTCGGTAGAGTCAGACTTGCGGAGCTTCATAACTCTAAAACCTTCACCATGTTCTTCCCAGAAAGTTACTGATGATACATGCATAACTTTGTAATAATCTTGGCCTCCATCCTGGGTCCATGGCATGGAAAAATTCTATTGGCATGCTGTGGAATCTTAAAGTTTGAGGTTGCTTAAGTGTTGGATGCCGGAAGGCACTTCCTTCAGCTGGCTAGCTCCTATTTCTAACATCTCAAGACAAGGCAATGCTCCTTGATCTATTTTCAAGACCTTTAATTCTGCCAAGTTTTTTAGACTTAGCCCCTTGAGTTTCTGAAAGCCACCTTCTTCGAAATGCAGTTCCTCTCCACCATATGCCCGGTCAAGGAAAAGTCTCTGTAAATTAGGCAGGCCATGAAGGAGTCCTAACGGCTCATCATGCAGCTTCGAAGAGGTTAACCTCAACTCCCATAGCTCCTGAAGCGATGATATCCAATGTGGCAAGTGTGGTAATGGCCCCCTCAGAGAAAGAAAGCGAAGTAAAACGGGGAGGAGATGAAATGGATTGTAAATCTAGGAATTCATCTTCACTGATTAGAGACAAACCGTAAACGTTGAAGGTAGGTCATCTTCTCAATGAAGCCACAAAGAGCCTTCCCTGTCTCTGTGGTCAGCTTTGCGATGGAAAGAGCCCTCAGTTGTCGCAACTTCCCTAACTCGTTTATTGTACCATGTCCTTCATGATGTGCTTCCACTTTCCATAGTGACTGTAAGTCCTCCAAACATCCAATTCCCTGTGGTATCTTAACTCCGCAATCTGAATTAAAATTGTTGCTTAACCCCTTGGGATAATGCCAGAGAGCAAAGTGTCTCAGGCTCTGAAGATTATTGATCTCAAATGGTAGCTCTCGCACTAGGGTATTTGCAAGATCTAATGTTTGCAACTTTTCCAGCTTACCTATTGACTTAGGAAGCATCTTCACTTTGGTATTTCTCAGACCTAAGTATTTCAGGTGGAATAAATCTCCAACCTCTTTTGGAAGAGAATCAAGAGGTACATCTCTGAATTCCAACAATCTTAGGAGCTTAAATTTTTTAACCAAAGTAACCACGAAAGATTGCATCAATTCATCGACGTTGAAAATAAAGACTGAACGAACACCTGAATCTTCTACAATCTCTTGAACATTTTTTACACCCCCATGGATTGATAGGCGGCGATATCTCCTTGAAATCTTGAGTTCTTTGCATTCAAAATTTGACAGAATCCTAATTCATCCATCTTCAATAAGATGATCTCACGCAACATATCATGAACTTTGAGCATCCTATCATATGCTTGACACTCTAAATATGAGACTTGAACCAAGTTTCGATGGATGAGCTCCTCTAAGTACTCCTTAGCAATGTCTTCTGGTCTCTTGTCCTTTAACTTGACAAAACCTTCGGCAATCCACAGTCTGTATAATCTTGCATCAGAAATTGAATGGTCCTCAGGAAAGATGCCAAAGTACAAAAAGCAAGATTTAAGGTGGTGCGGTAGATCATCATAACTCAGGGAGAGAATCTTTAAAGTACTTGTAAGTTGGCGCTTACTTTCAAACTCAGTGCTCATATTCTCCAGAACAATTTGCCATTCTGACACAATCTTCTCTTTGGTTGATAATAAACGAGCCATAGCAGTAATTACCAGTGGCAGGCCTTGGCATTTGCCGACAATTTTACGAGACAATTCCTCCAACTCCACGGGACATGAAGAACTCACTGACTTTTAGATTGGAATGCCTTTTTGCAGAACAATTCCCATGCCATTTCCTCGGATAAAGGCTGTAGCTATGGACAATACCACCTGAGGTTTCTTGACAAGCAGAAGCACTAATGAAATCATTGCGCGATGTGATAATTACCCTGCTACCATTATCATTCTTAGGAAAAGCATGCTTTATGACTTCCCAAAATTCTATATCCCATACATCATCAAAAACAACCATATACCTCTGTGTGTTCAAATGTTCTCTTAACGACTTAATTAATCCTTCAATCTCATCTGTTTGTCACCGGGGCCTTCTTCATTTATGAGAAGCTGCTCGGCCATATTTTTTAGTAAGCTTCTTCAAGTCATATGATTGAGACACAGTGATCCAACGGCGGCAATTAAAGTGTTTTTTAACCACTTCATTGTCGTAGACTCTGCTTGCAAGAGTAGTCTTTCCAACTCCTCCTGTACCTACTAATGAAATCACCGTACGCATAGATGCTCCATCAACCAACATGCTTATCAAATCATCTCGTGTTGAATCAATGCCCACAACATCATCTTCTTCAATGAAATGGAATCCAAACGAGGGTCGTACTGTTCAGCAGCTGTAGTGCATTTACCACTAGGTCCCTCTTCCGAGGAAAGTCGGAAGTCATATTTTCACTTCTCTCCTTGATCTCGCGTAGTGACGTCTTAATGTCTCGAACTTCAGAAGCAATGTGATGACGTGCTTTATCTGTTTGACCGAGCGATGTATCTTTGAAGGAAACCAACGAATCCACTCTCATGACGGCGTGGTGCTACGTGGCGAAGGTATTCATCAATAACGTCTTCTATGTGATTAGCTTCGTCCCTTACTTGTTTCACCCAAATTTTCACGCCATCTTTGACGTCTCCTTTCCCCGACCTTGATTCTGCATCTTTCAAGAAACACTTGATGCTTTCCAGTTCATCCGTTAGACTCTTGACTTCTTTGTGGACTCCCTTGAACAACTTTCCTTCTTCGATTAGCAAGTCTATCAGCTTGTCAATGACAGGGCCTACTACAATCTCTGCCATTTGTCCTCCGGCACTGATGATCTCGGAACCAAATTTGAACACAAGATCTAGAAATATAGGTAATTATTAGAATGGTTTTATCAAAAGCTGTAACACGAACGACATGAATCTCTGATCATGGTCTGCATATTAACTAAGACCAGCCAAAGAAGTATATAACAATTAAGTGTAAAATTACATGACACATATCCAATTCTTTTTCAAGAAAATATCTGAATTAAAACTTAGGGTGATTAAGCTTATTTCCAATTGCTTAACTTTTCCCCCCCTATTCCTGATGGATTATGAGAACACCATATCATCTCTCAAATCAAACCATTTTGATGAAAATTGGATTAATACTTCTCATTGGACATGACAGATAAATAAATCAAGAAAATCCAGGTATATTTGAAAAAGAAATAACAAAAATAAACGGTATTTGGGAAAAATGAAAAATATAGATGACCTTTTTTAGAACAAAGTTGATAATAACAATAGTAACAAAGAGATGTTGTTCAAGGACTTTGATTGATTGTAAAAAGGATGGTAACTTATATATTTGTGATGCATAATTAAATCAATCTATGAGATCAAGGAAGAAGTACCTGATTATAAGTCGACTAACTGGTCATTCCAAAAAAAAAAACACAAAAACAAAACGGAAGCAAACTAAAGCGAAGCCATCTAGATGAACGACATGAACAGTAAGCTGGTGAAAGTTAAGCAAGAAATAGATTCATCAGATCTCTCTGGGAAAAAAACAAATCGGCAAATGTGAAGAGAGCAGCTCGTGTAGTGGGTAAAGTCAGGGCTAGAGTTTTGTAAAAAATTGCTATCGACTTTCGTGATGCCAGAATATATACTTAAGAAATGGTAAATTTGCACGTTTGGTCTAAATTTTTTCACAAAATTATAATTTGGTCCCAAAAATTTTTGTGTGACTAAAAGATTCGTGGACTCTTAAAAGGGTGTCATTTAATCCTTTTCACGAACAACGGTTGAAAATTAAATGGAATAAATCACGTGTATAAAGCTGTAAGTTGAATCATGTAAATTTTTTTTTTCTTAATTATCCTTCATGTGTGATTTTTTTGTTAAATTTTTTAGATCTATTAATAAAAAATATTTTTTTCTTATTTTAAAGAGTTTAAGGATATTTTAAAATAAAGAAGAAATTGACAATTAAATTGTTAGTTCATAGAAAATTAACCCTTTTAAAATATTATAATGTAGTCAACAACCGGTCAACCTCCAACTTTAATGGGATATATACTAGTTTTCTTTATAAAAAAAAAAATTTAATATAAGAAAAAACAAAAAACAATTATATTACAAGAATTTCCCCAAAAAAAAAAAAAAAGGATACATAAAAAGCCAAAAATAACTACTATCCAGCTGGCGTTGAGTCACACGGGACAGAAAATGAATCAACTAGGATGCAGCTGAAGGTAAGGATAATTCCTAACTGGGTGGTCCAAAACGAGAACAATAAGGCGGCCAGGATGTAGCATGTACGTAAAAAGATAAATGCCATAAATTAATGCTTGGATTAATATTTACCCCAAAAAAAAATAATAACTGTAAAGAATGGCATATATGTCTCCACATAATACTTATTTATTAATTATTTTAAAATATCAATAATATCCTCAAGATACCTGTGACAGTCATCAATCTCTAAAAAAAAAATGGTAAGCTGTGCAATCCCACGTCGATTAGGGAAGAATATATGTGATTGTTCAAAAGTAAAGAAACAACCTTCCAATAGTATAAGATCTTTTGAGGTAAGCCCAAGAGCAAAACCGCACGGACCACAAGGCCTAAAATAGACAATATCATATCAAAGGAAGACGTGGGTCGTTACAATACCAGTTGATATCCATGATGATACCGGCCAACCGAGTTGGTTACCATCTAGTGTCCACGATGATACCGATCGACATCCACCATTGCCGATAGGATACCAATTGATTACTGACTGGGTTAGTGACCACCTCTATCGGCAGGATGCCAGTTGGTTATTGACCAGTAACTGCCTCCACGTGGTAGGATATCGGCTGGTTACCGATCAGTAACTACAGAATCCGTTGGAACCACCCATAGCTAAGTAGGAGCTTTTGCTCCACTGAACTTTCATTTATATTTATATATATACTAGTTTTTAGGCACATGTAAAGTATGTGTAGATTTAATGTGTTAATTTATTTTAAGGAATACACAAATGTTAATTTTTTATAAAAAAATTAGCAGATGTTAATTTTTTGAAGAAAATTATATTGTTTCTTAATTATTTATCATCTCCCAAGTAGTTTAACATAATCAAGTAACCAATAACAATTTGAACAAGTATAAGAAAAAAATTTGTTGAGACATGCATATTTGAAAAAAGTTATTTTATATAGAGATAAATTGGAAAAAAATGAAAAAAAATATTTTAAATGAGCCAACTACAAATTTGTAAAACTTTTAGGGGGGAAATGTAAAGATAAAAAATAAAACAAAAAGGATGTAAGCAACTCAATAAGAAAGAAAAAGAAAAGAGAAAGAAAAAAAAAACAAAAAGACAAAATAGATAGACCAAATTTTTTAATAGTATCAAAATACAACTCTCCTTTATAATATAGTTATATATATATATATATATATATATATTTGCAATTTTACCTCTAAAAGCTTTACGTGTTTTTCGTTTTGGTCTCTATGAAAAATTATCATCTTTATACAAGTCCCTTAAAATCATATTATCTAATATACACCTGAAACAATAGGGTGGCTTTTGTTCTGGTTTTTGCAGATTGTGAAGTGAAAGTGGTTCACCCTCCTAGAATTATAAATTTGGTGCTTAGAATATGGTTAAATGGGCTCATTTAACAAATCATTTTGGCCTTTTCTCTTCTTCTGTTTGTCTTATTGGAGTTATTGAATATCTGAGCCAACAAGAAGAGCATTGGAAGTTAAGATCCTATGCAAATTTCTGTTGAATCTATGAACTTTTCACTCATTACCTCTTTGCTTTCTTATATAAGGAAGTTAGGCTAGCATAAGAAATCTGTTTTAAATGAAATATAGAAAGAAATAAAAAGAGAATCCGACATCACGAACATCATTGAAACCTGAGGACTCCCCTAAGTTGGTAGCTCTGTTAGATTCCCGAAGGTGAAAAGGCGAAAACGAACTGAGCTTTACGTACCTTTTCGACGAACTGGCAATGTATTATTATCAACGGAAGATAACCAACTCAATAACTGAATTTAAGTTACATGATATTCAAGAATTGTTACTTAATATCTTGAGTCCTAAATTTGACATGGAAATTTTAAGTATAGTATAATTCTTTCAAAGAAAGTCTATCTTCGAAAAAAGCAAGAAAAGCTTCACTTCCTGAACGTCAAATCTAGAAACTAAAAGTGCACTAAAATTTGCGTGCAACAGAAATTCACAAGACAAATGAAGCATTAAAGTATATGCAAAATCGAACACACCGCAGAATTGCAGGAATATTACATACTGAAAACATGTTCTGTTTCATCAGCTTCACACACTGGAGCGAAAACACACATTACAATTTTACATATCAACTATCATCTTCAACAGAAAGAAAACACATAGACATGGAGGGGGGGAAAAAAAAACACGATTTCTAAACAAGAACATGTTAAAACAACAGCCTTGCATTGAAGAAATAAACTTAAAAGGTGAGCGGCAATCACTGTATACGGTCATCGCCAAGAAAACAGTGAGTTTATCGAGTGGGATAATTGATTTGAGAGAATGACTGTGTGTGTTTCATTACCCTCAAATTATTGCCGTTTGTTCCTACAATTATTGAAAGATATGGTGAGTGTATATAAAAGGTGGATATGAGAATGATGCAGAGCAGAGAGGTGAATTAGCTTAGCAGAGGAACTAGCAGCAACCAAGTTATAAGACCTAATACAAATAGTATCTCAACTTAACAAACTTCATATTGGAAGAATCTAAGAAAAATCAGAATTTAAATTTAGTAAACATTAGTTAACATTTTGAAATGTTTGTCGTGAGCAATACAAGATACCTGTATGTATATCCATCATTCACACTTTAAAGACGTTAAAAAATAAGAAACAGATTTTAGAAATAACATGTTATAAGCATACTTTAAGAGACTATAGAAAATTAATGTCCAAATAAATTCTCATCTTTTCTTTTCTTTTTTTTTTCTTTTTTTTTTTCTTTCTTTTTTCTTTCTGTTGAAACAGATTTACTTGAAGAGGTTTAGCTTGGTTTCGTACCTCATTAGACTAATATTGAGGTTCAAAGTTCAAATTCTTGCTTCCATTATAGAAAAAGAAAATAGTTATGAAGCCACAAAAATAAAACTAGAGATATTTCTCGGGCAAAAGAAAATACCTTTCACAGAATTTTGTAGTGTTTTGCACAGCAAAAATCGTAAGTGTCAGACTCGCGGAGCTTCCCAACTATAGTGTCTTGTGTCCAGAAAGTGACCGAAGAAACATGCATAACTTTCCAATAATCTTGGCCTCCATCTGGTTTCATGCCATCGAGAAATTCTGTTGGCATGTGGTGGAATCTTAAAGTTTTGAGGTTGTGCAAGTGTCGGGTGCCGGAAGGCACTTCTTTCAGCTGGCTAGCTCCTATTTCTAACTTCTCAAGACAAGGCAATGCTCCTTGATCTATTTTCAAGACCTTTAATTCTGCCAACTTTTTTAGACTAAGCACCTTGAGTTTCTGAAAGCCACCTTCTTTGAAATGCAGTTCTTCTCCATCGTATGCCTGGAAGAGGAAAAGTCTCTGTAAATTAGGCAGGCCGTGGAGGAATCTTAATGGATCATCGTGCAGCTTCGAAAATCTTAAGTTCAACTCCCATAGATTGTGAAGCGAAGACATCCAATGCGGCAGGTCCAGTAATGGTCCCCTCAGAGTAAGAAAGCGCAGAAGAACGAGGAGGAGATGAAATGGATTGTAAATCTAGGATTTCATCCTCACTGATTAGTGACAAACATAAACGCTGAAGGTAGGCCATCTTCTCAATGGATCTACAAACAGCCTTCCCTGTCTCTGTGGTCAACTTTGAGATGGAAAAAACCCTCAACTGTTGCAACTTCCCTAACTCATTTATTGTAACAAGTCCTTCCTGATGTGCTTCCACTCTTGCTAGTGTCTGTAAGTCCTCCAAACACCCAATCCCATCTGGTATCCTAACTCCATCGGCTGAATCCAAATTGTTGCTTGACCCCTTCTCAGAATGACGAATTAGTAAGTGTCTCAGTTTCCGAATTTTGTTGATCTCAAATGGTAGCTCTCGCACTAGGGTAAATGCAAGATCTAGTGTCTGCAAATTTTGCAGCTTACCTACAGACTTCGGAAGCATCTTCACTTTGGTATTTCTCAGACCTAAGTAGTTCAGGTGGAATAAATCTCCCACCTCTTTTGGAAGAGAATCAAGAGGAGCGTCTGTGAATTCCAACAATCTTAAGAGCTTAAATTTTTTAATTAAAGTAACCATGAAAGATTTCGTCAATTGTTTGGCATTGAAAATAAAAACAGAACGAACCCCAGAATCCTCGGCAATCTCTTGAACATTTTCTATGCCTCCATGGATCGACAGACGACGATACTTCATTCTAAATCTTGAGTTCGTTTTATCCAAAATTTGACAGAAACCTAATTCATCCATCTTCAGTAAGATGATCTCCCGCATCATATCATGAACTTTGAGCACCCTATCATAGCTTTGACATTCCAAATATGAGACTTGAACCAAGTTTCTATGGATGAGCTCCTCTAAGTACTCTTTAGCAATGTCATCTGGTCTCTTGTCCCTTTTTGGCTTTACAAAACCTTCTGCAATCCACAATCTGTATAATGCTACATCAGCAACTGAATAGTCCTCAGGAAAGATGCCAAAGTACAAAAAGCAAGATTTAAGGTGGTGCGGTAGATCATTATAACTCAAGGAGAGAATTTTTAAAGCACTTGTAAGTTGGCAATTACTTTCAAACTCAGTGCTCATGCTCTCCAGAACGTTTTGCCATTCTGACAAAGTCTTCTCCTTTGTTGATAATAAACGAGCCATAGCAGTAATTACCAGTGGCAGGCCTTGGCATTTGCTAACAATTTTACGAGACAATTCCTCCAACTCCACAGCACATGAAGAATTCATAGACTTCTTAGATTGGAATGCCTTATTGCAAAACAATTCCCAATCCATTTCCTCCGACATAGGCTCCAGTTTATGGACACGATCACATGAGGTCTCTTGAGAAGCAAAAGCACCGATTGTATCATTTCGCGTAGTGACAACTACCCTGCTACCTTTATCATTCCGTGGCAAAGCATGTTTTATGACTTCCCAAAACTCTACATCCCATACATCATCAAAACCACCATATACCTCTGTGTATTCAAATATTCTCTTAATGATTTGATTAAGCATTCAATCTCATCTGTTTTGTTACCGGGGCCTCCTTCATCAATGAAAAGCTGCGTGGCCATATTTTTAAGTAGCTTCTTCAGGTTATATGACTGGGACACGGTGATCCAACAGCGGCGATTAAAGTGTTTTTTGACAACTTCATTCTCGTAGACTTTGCTTGCCAGAGTAGTCTTTCCAACTCCACCTGTACCTACTAATGAAATCACTGTACGAGTGGATGCTCCATCAACCAACATGCTTATCAAATCATCTCGTTTTGAATCAATGCCCACAACATCATCTTCTTCAATGAAAATGGAATCCAACCGAGGGTCGTAATGTTCTGCAGCTGTAGTGCTTGTGCTACTGGGTCCATCTTCCGAGGAAAATCGGAAATCATATCTTTCACTTCTCTCCTTGATCTCGCGTAGTGACATCTTAATGACTCCAACCTCAGAAGCAATGCGACGACGTGCTTTTAGCTGCTTGGCCGAGCGACGGATCTTCTGAAGGAAACCACTCTCATGACAACACGGTGCAACGTGGCGAAGGTATTCATCAATCGCGTTTTCGATGTGATTAGCTTCGTCTCTTACTTGTTTCACCCAAATTTTCACGCCGTCTTTGACGTCTCCTTTCCCCGACCTTGATTCTGCATCTTTCAAGAAACACTTGATGCTTTCCAGTTCATCCGTTAGACTCTCGACTTCTTTGTGGACTCCCTTGAACAAGTTTGCCTTGTCCAATAGTAAGTCTACCAGCTTGTCAATGACAGGGCCTACTACAATCTCCGCCATTTCTCCTCCGCTACTGATGATCTCGGAACAAACTTTGACCACAGATCTAGCATGCAATCAATTTATTAATTTTAGTATGATGGAGAAAAAATAGCATAAGGTATAATACTAACAACATGAATTTCTGATGATGGTCCGAATTTTTAACAAACAGCAGCCAAAGAAATGTTTGACTATTAAGTGAAAATCTACATGACATATATTCCAGTTCTTTTTCAAGAGCATGCTGACTTAAATCTTAGGGTGATTTATTATTTTCACTTAAACTTATTACCAATTACTTAACTTTTTTCCCCTATATTCCTGAGGAATTATGAAAACATTTCATACGATCTCTTACTCTTGTATCAAATCATTATGAGGAAAAATTGGATTAATATTTCTCACTGGACTTGACACAGAAATAAATCATGAAAATCCAGATATCTATTTGAAAGAGAAACAACAAATTAGTAAGGAATCTTTGTTAAAAATAGAGTAAAACAAAGAAAGTGACCTTATTCAGGGACTTGATGTAAAAGAAAATGGATGTGATTCCAAAGTGAATAAATCAATTTAAAGGAAGAAATACCTGATTATAATTTGACTGCATGGTGATTTCTGTTAGAATTTGATCATAAAAGAAAGAAGCTAAAGGAGGCACAAAAACTAAAACAAAGGCATAAAGATGAGGAAAACTTTCATAAATTCTCTCTAAACTATCCGCCATTAACCATAAAATGTACTCGTTGTATTCCCTTAACTTTAATATGTGTGTTAAGTTGTTGTTTGTTTTTTTTTTTTTTTCATTATTTTTAATATTAAAATGCCTAATAAACTTTGTATTTATATCAAAATATCCCTGATCTTTAATATTTGTGTCAAACTATCCATAATATTTAATATTTGTATCATATTACCTATTTATATTATTTTAATAATCTAATATTGTATAATTGCCTAACAATTATTAACTTTTTAGAACAAGTAAAAATATATATATTATTATAATAAAGTGATATACATATTTTTTAACACGTTTTTTTTATTTCACTTATTTTAATTCAAGTTTATTGAGTTATGGGTTTACTTATACGTAACTATAGTTGGTAAGATTCATATGCAGGATTTGAATTTCAATACGCTATTTACTTAGCCTACATAATTTGATATCATAGTCCTAATGAATTTCATTTTTGTGTTTGCTTAAACTTATAATGAGAATAAGTATTATAAATTTACTGTGATATTCATACTTATTCCTAGTTATATTTTTTAATTTAAAAAATGATCGGTTTTCATAATTTGGTACAATATTATAAATCTTAATTAAACTAAAAATTGTAATATTAGGATAGTAAAATAATGAATATAAGTTGTGTAGTAATTTTATTAAGAAATTAAAATGAATATAAATTTAAATTAGAATAAGTAAAATAAAAAAAGGGTAAAAAAAGATATATATATATATATATATATATATTTTTGACGTAGAAAAAATAGTCGAACAAGAACAACAACAAGAAGTCGAAGTCAGTCAGTGATGGGAATGTTTCACCAAGTTACTTTCATGATACACATGGTTGAAAAAAACAAAAAAAAAAAAAAATACAACCACAGCAAGTTGAAGTAGGTCAGTCAATGGTGGGACCGTTTCACACCAAGTTCCTTTCACGATACTTGTGGCTTGAAAATATATATATACACACACACACACACACACACACATATTAGTCTTAGGTGCGTACCGGATTAGATCCGGCGATCAAATTAGGATCATTGGATCATTCGTCAGCGATTAAATCTCATCACGTGATTAAAAAATGTTCCAAAGGGTAAGCTAAAAACTATCTGACAGTAGCCAAATAATAGGCTGACTAGCAGAAATATTATACGACTCGCAGGAGTGAAGTAACAAATATAAGGTTCCGTTTGACATTCAATATCAAATCAAAATTTTCATCTTATTTTTTATTTTTTTGAAATTTTTTTTTAAATTTTTTTTTATCTTTTTTAAAAAATCAATAAAAATTATTATTAAAATTTTAAATTTTAAATTTAAACTCATTAATCAAACAAACTTTAAATGATTTTTTATTGTTTCATTAAAAAATTATTTATTGTTTTGTTTATTTAGATTGATTGATAGAATGTTTGTTTTATTTGTTGAATATTTGAATTCGAATCGTCATTGTTATGTTGATCAAGATATATGGAAGTTATTTATTTATGAGAGATTCATATATCACATGGAGAACATTCATCTTTTGGAGATTATCTGAACATTTCAATTTTTATTTCTATAATTCATTTTTTTCTTCACCAAAAAAAAAAAGGACAATAAATAAATGATTATGAACAAAATTGAAAAAAAAAAAAGTTAACAATGAATAAGAGGGGCGTCTTGAATATAAAGAGAGAGAGAAAATTAACAACGAAGAGCTTTCTCCAAAACTTGGTTTTTATTTATTTATTGAAGCTATGCATCGTCTCCGTCCCAAGAAATTGGAGATTTGGGAAAAACCAATCTTAGGACTTTCGAAAGTTTAGAAAAAGAAATTTAGAGGAACTTTGGGTGATGATGGAAGAAGCTGCTCCGCTCTTCGGAGGGAAATAGAAGACGCTGTGGTGCTGGCTTCAGGCAATGGTGGAAGTTTGGGTAGAAAAAGATGGGAGGCACCACATGCGTTTGTTCTCATTTTCATCAGAAAAAATTATAATTAAATTAAAGAAAAAAAAAACCGTCTTCGGAAATACTTTTAAAAAACCCAGTTTAGAAGATGAAAAAATGAGTGCAATTTCTCGCGGAAAAAAGGAGCGAAATTTCTCGCGAGAGAGAGAAAATGTCGCCACGTGATATCCAACATAGTGGACAAGAAAAATAGGCCTCATCGGAGGGGGAGGTTTTTCGTCCACGGAGAAGCTCTCCTCTGCTACACGCTCACCAGCGCCGCATGTCCGCACTCTACGTTGCGTCTTCGGCCATCGACCAGACGTTCTCCTCGCCAAGCTCCAAGACGAGGAACAGTCACGAACGTGGAGAGAGAGAGTTACAAATCTCGTATTGGTTTTCATACGCATTACAACTACTTCGTTTCAATTTTACAATAAACATCTAACTGAGTTACAATCGTAAATGCATATTGTCACAACTATACCAGATCGGGTTTCAATTTTCCCCATTCTCTTCTTTTAATGCATGTAAATTTACCTTTACCTCCTTCTTTATGTTATTTTATTTCTCCTTTTACTAACATAAACTAATTATTAACGTGTTCTTTTTCTACTGCAATCCACGTTCTTTCCTTCACCATTAAACATTTGTATCACCCACCCTCTACGCCTGACATAAGCCAACCTCCACGTTGGTACCGAATATAAATGGCACCCCAAATGAGACTTTACGTACGTTTGTATGAATGTATTTGTGTGTGTACATATATATATATATGTATCTTATATAATATGTGTGTATATATAAATGTATCTTATATAATATATATAAGTAAAGTTGGCTGAAAATTACTTGAATACTGTTGCCAGAATAATTGAAAAAGCTCACCTGACTCCTTCCAATTATCATCTTCTCTTGTACAAAGTTTTTTTTTTTTTTTTTTTTTTTTTTTTTTTTTTTTTTTGAGGTTATTAAAAAAAAAAAAAAAATCACACTTTGCATATTGAACTATCATATTTATAGAGAATTCTTCAATGGGGTCAAGTGGTTTTACCTCATTGATGGTATAAAAATTTTTGACCATCAGATCACTTTTCAATGGCTGAGATCAAAAGGATATATAAAATGGTAACAAATAATACCACATGTGACAAAAAAAAATGACGAGTGGGCGAGGAGGGGGGAGAACTCCGACGAGCAGGGGGAGAACTCTGGCCACCAGATACCACCGATCCCGGCGAAAGAAGCGAGATGAACAACCATTATCGGCGACAACGCCGGCGAGACATGGGGGTTTCCGATATCGTCTAGAGGACCTCCGAGCTTGCGACGTGATTCCGTCAACTCGAAGGGGCTGCGAGAAAGCCGTCGTCACGATGCGGGTGACAATGGCGAGGCTTGAGATGTGGGTGGTGGCAGCTCGCGCTAGAACCCGTTGATGGAGATCCGCTCATCCCACCACCACCTTGCCCCGATCTAAGGGTGTATTGCTTGCCGGTTGAGGATTGGAGGGCTAATTCGCCGGCGAGGGTTGCGAGTGTCACTACTGTGGGTCCGAGCATCCGGCAACTAGTCGGACTGTGCGAGCCGTCGAGCCCCCGCCCCCCCTCCTCTGATCGGCAGAGTTCGCACCCCCCACCCCACCCGCTCGTCAATGTAGATATATTTTTTTTAACTCTGGCATGGAAGCTTTTTTTTGCTGGAAATAGTGGTCTGGCGGAGAAAATGACGAGGCGGCGGCGGCAGGGGTGTTGGCGGTGCCGGGGGGAGAGAGGAGGGGGGAGGCGTCTGAGTTGAGGGAAGACGAGCCATCGGAGAAGAAAAAGGCAAACCGGCACCCCGCCCCTACCGGCTTCCACCGACCACCCCCACCACCACCTTGCCCTCCCAAACTCGCCGACAAAGCTGCGATGAAGGCCGCAAGGGATTCCAACGTAGGCGCGAGGGAATCAGACGGATCTGTGTTTTGTGTGACCCACGTTGAGCGGAGATCAGGATTCAATGGTTTTCTGCTTCGGTGCTCCAGCGACAGCCGTGGGAGGCATCACGAAGACGTTTACGCCGGTGAGGTCGTGGGTGACTCGCGGTGGGTGGCTAGCGACGGCACCGATGGTTTTGATCATCGTGGTCGACGTGAGTTTCTGAACTGCCCAAATTGCAGAGGTGGGTTGCCGGGCTGATCGATCGATTTAGTTGACGCCAGTGAGCTCGTATCTTGTGGATGTCGGTTCGCACTCGTGCTGGACCTCCGAATCGAACGGCCGCGAGAGCACAGCGGGGAATGCCATCGCCCTCTGAATCGCCGAATCTCACGGACCTCCGATTCGCCCTCCGCCGTGGGTCGCGACGTAGGTGGCCTCCCAGGTCCATTCTCCAAATGTTGAGCCCACCGATTGGGTGAAAACGTCGAGCCCCCCGGTGTTGATGCGGTCCTTCCCTCTCTGTTTTTTCTTTTTTTTTTTTTTTTTTTTTTTTTTGAAAATAATTATTTGTATTTTTAAATTAAAAAATGATGCAATCAGATGTAGTTATTTTGTTTTCATGAGATGCTGATTTGAGACCACTGAACTTTGATCGGATGATTAATTTTTTTACCCCATCGGTGGGGGAAAATACATTCCTCACCGTAGAAAACTTGTTATTGTTTACTTTTAAAAAGGTTGTTTTGCAAAGTTGTTTTTGAGATAAAAAGTGTTTACTTGTTAAACTTTGGGGTAATTTTTTAATTTTTAGATATACATCTTTCTTTACTTTAAAGTTCTTTTTAGTTTGCCATTTTATTTTTTTAATTTTTGCGTAATACAACCTATTAAGCGTAACTTTTTTTTTTTTTTTTTGGGTGTATTTTTTAAAGTATTTAAATACTCAATTTGTTACTTATATTTTCTTCTTTTTTTTAGGTCACTTGGTTTACTTTTATTTAAAATTACACTTTGAATTTAAAATTTTTCTAAGCTAAGAGGCGAAATGGAAAAATATGGTTTTTGTGGTGTATTACGCAAAGAAAGCCACTTGAGAATTACGGAGAAAAAGCTATGAATTAATGATGAAAATATCGATATCGACGGAAATATCGGTAGTCTAATTTTAAAAAAATTTCACAGTTATTACCAATATCGGTGGAAATATCGAAAAAAATTACGAGAATTACTGAAACAACTTTAAAATATATTTTTAACATTTAAGTAAAGCACAAATATTAAAAAAATACATACATACACAAGTTTTACATAAGAAACATATTATATCTAATGTATCTTAATATCAAAAGAAAGTTCTATGAGGTTCAAATATGATTGGGATGTCATTTCGATTCAAGTAAAATTGGTGTAATGACTTGTTATTTGAATATAATTGGATATAATTATAAACATGTTAATATGTAGATTTGTTAATCTCTTCCCAACCTATTTTCATAGATAAGAAATTATGCGAAGTTTGTAAAAGTCTTGAATAATATATTCTCTTGGCTTTTATGTGTAATCTTTTATTTTATTTTGTCTCTTTTTTTATAGGATAATTATAATTTGATAGTTGCTTAATCTCACCATCTATTTTTTTTTTTAAATAAAAGATAATTATAGCATTTTTAAAACAATAATAAATGATAGAAATCCAAAATTATGAAAATTTTGAAACTGTAATTTCCATCCGAAATTTTTGATATTTTCACAGATATTTCCAACATTTCCTCGATATTTCCTGATATTTTATAAAAATTACACTATATTTTACTGATATCGATTTTTTTACCAATATTTTTATATATTTCCTGATATTTCCTCGATATTTTAACGGAAAATATATTATACTTAAAAGATATTTTGGTACACCTCAAACACGAAAATTTCGGTGAAAATTTTGAAAATATCGTGGATATTTACAATCATGCTACGAAGGGAGAGTGAGAAGAAAGAATATACGTTAAGATTCGTTACAATAATGGCGTACCAATTCAAAACTGGATTTAAAACTCCTTTTGGGAGCGCTACACATAGTAACTATTTTGGAACCATCTAGATTCAACCAAAGGTTGGGACAGATGAGTTGTCTAAAATCCTAAAATGCATATTAGCACAGGCTAACCAATTCTTGTTTTATTTGTTTTCTATTTATTTTGTATGTGGCTGGGTCCTACATATTAAGTAGACCCAGACCTTTTTACAGAGGTATTTTCAAGGGGTTTACTTTTTCTAGTCAGCAAAAAGCGGTTTTGTTTTCTTTTTTGTTTTTTGTTTTTTGTTTTTCCCCCCCTCTTCTCATGAATAACCTTCACACTATCTAAGAAACCAGAACCGGAAGGAAAACTTTGGAGCTCATAACCTTGCAAAGTGGTCTCAAATTTTCAATAGTGTTGGTGTTCTGGATCCGGATTCTATCACTGTCTCTATTTTTGGAATGAGATAGAGTGGTTTGTCATAGATTCCTGTAGAGGGTAAAATCTACAGTCAAATTGGATCGAGTCAGATTAGGGTATATGGCTGTATTGTTGAACCGACTAAGCGCGTGTTGAGTTAACCGAGCATATTAGCTTCAAAATAACAGTAAAAGAAAGTAAATAAGATAAAGAACACAACAGATTTATAGAGGTTCACTCTCCATATGAGAGCTAGTACTATGTGGTGACTTTGAGGGTTTCACTCTAGTTGATGTAAAAGTACAGTGAATGTCGTAGCAATAAGAATGGGAAGAAAATAGATGGGAAATGCAGGAAATAAAGAGAGATAGCAGGGAGTAGAGAGAATTAGATGAAGATGTAGGAATTATGGGAATCTCGGATTGATGCAGCCTTCTATGAGATGATCGGAGATGAAGTTAGGATGATCTTAATGTGGTCGGAGATGATGTCCGATGAACTAGGACGATCTCCAATGATTTCTCTATGCCTTTGGCGAAAATCCCTCCTTGGGCATGATTCTCGTGAAGATTAGATGATCTTGAATATGAGATTGGATCTTGAATGATCTTCCATGTCTTGGATGTATTTACTCGTGCTCTCCGTGTAGAACGGGCCAAAGTCCCCTTTGCACATATGGCGATGCCTCCTATATATAGATGATGATGGCTCACTTTAGTTACTTGATTGCCATATTTGCTTATTGGAAGTTGCCACCTTTAGTCTTGGTTGACTTTCTATAAATAGCTTGTCTTGTTGAATTAGAGAAAGTCCTTTTTTAGGCTAGATTATTTTCTTGATTGCTTATAAGAGTAAATATGGCAGGTTTTGTGATCTTTCCATATGATAACTTTGGGAAAATGCTTGATTCTTGAATTGACCTCCTTACTTTACGATGCCATATAGATAGTGAGAGATGAGGTACGAAATCTGACTTCAACAATTTCTTTTGAGGCCTCTCTCCTTTCTTAGGGCCCATTTGGGGGATATTTGGATATGACGTTTTGAAGGTTAGGTTGGAAATATATATTTGGAGGGAAAATATTTGGAAAAGTTATGTGATATAGAATATAATACAAAAATTTGAGATGTGTCCAGAAAATAAAATACAAAATAGGTCTTATCTTGTTCGTCGTGTAAAGTTGGGATTTTGAAATCCATACGGTGAAACATGATCTAGAGATGGCACCTCAAACAGTACGTTAGTTTTCTTCAGTTTCCTTTTGTTAGTTTTTCGCTTTTTGGTTGGTGTATTTGTCCTTGTTGTTCGTTTTGGTGTTGTCCTTTGTAGTTTCCTTGGTTTGTGAATGAAATTCCAGTTTAGCAAAAAAAAAAAAAAAATTAAAAAATTAAAAAAAAAAAAAAGAGAGAGAGAAAAAAACCGTAAAGCCATTCCCACTTTTCTCTCTCTCGTCTTTTAGCTTCACATCCTTTGCTACTCCGATTTTCACATCTCCATATCAAAATTCAAATGAAAAGTACGTTCACCCATGAAATATCCTCCTTTTTTTGTTAATTCGTTGGTGCATTCAAGTTTCAGGCAAAAACATAAAAGCAATTGTAGAAAAGTTTCAAAAATTCCAAAACCGAAAATTAATGGGCCTCTATCGGTCTAGATTCAATTGTCAGAGAGATTGTAATATGTCTCTCATTTGACAAAAGATTAGAAGACACAATACCACGTAGACCGCAAGGGCCGAGCGGATGGCACGGTCACGCAACACATGGCGTGCGGCTCTTGAGGTAACGGCCCTACGTAGGTCGGGTGCTTACATACCAAATCTTTATGACGACCCACCCTACGTGGCCACTATTTCATATTTAACATACTTGAACATACTCTTGTATTTCGTAAAAATATGGAAATACTTTTTTTTTTTTCTTAAACTCAAATTAAAACTCGAAACTCAAAACTTAACATATACTCATATATATATATATATATATATATACTTAATTAAGTACTGAGTTTTAAAACCATTTTCAAACGTTGGATAAACCATACTAATTATCATAGTAGTAAACAATAATCGAGTGCTAAGTACCAGTGCCATCAAATTAGTAAAACATATCACAAACATATTTTTTTCTAAAACACGTGGCGGTGTCCAACCCAAATTTCACAGTCTGCAGCGCCACCTCTCCACAGTCTTGCATCAAGCATTACCGGTTGGTTGCTTACCTACAGTATGAACGTAAGTTACGAGCTTATGCTCAGCAAGTACTACTTTCTATTCAGTAAAAATATTTTGGTAAAAGAATGTATGAATTGATTATGCATAAACCAATTATGATCAATTATGAATCTCTTATGCTCTATTATAGACTTATTATCTTGCTTAACATATAGGCCCTTTGTATACGTACCAAATGCTCGCAATCCACAGAAAGTTAGGGTTTGCAAGGTCCCTAACAATTCTGGGAATCATATACATAACCCTTCACGCATCAACGGAAGGTCTGAGAATTTTTTTAAACATACATAATCCCCCAGCATCAACGGGAGGTTGGTACAACACTTTACTTGTCTTGATTTAGTCTTAGCCTTATCATGTGATTTATTATTCGTGAGCATGCTTACATGATAATGCAATAATAAAACATAAATCATATGTATCACATACATTAACACATGATGCTTTGAAAAACATGTAAAGCAGTAAAAACATTTAAATCAATGCATGAGTTTTGAAAAACATACAAAGCAACAAAACTATCATCTTCAACAAAAAGAAAATACATAGACATGAAAAAAAATAAATAAATAAATAAAACACGATTTCTAAACAAGAACATGTTTACATTGACAACCTTGCATTGAAGAAAATAAACTTAAACGGTGAGCGGCAATCACTGTTTACGGTCATCGCCAAGAAAACAATGAGTTCAACGAGTGGGATAATTGATTTGAGAGAATGACTGTGTGTGTTTCATTACCCTCAAATTATTGCCGTTTGTTCCTACAATTATTGAAAGATACGGTGAGTGTATATAGAAGGTGGATATGAGAATGATGCAGAGCAGAGAGGTGAAATAGCTTAGCATAGGAACTAGCAGCAACCAAGTTGTAAGACCTAATACAAATAGTATCTTAATTTAACAAACTTCATATTGGAAGAATCTAAGAAAAATCAGAATTCAAATTTAGTAAACATTAGTCAACATTTTGAAATGTTTTTCGTGAGCAATACAAGATACCTGTATGTAAATCCATCATTCACACTTTAAAGACGTTAAAAATAATAAACAGATTTTAGAAATAGCATGTTGTAAAACTTTAAGAGACTATAGAAAATTAATGTCCAAATAAATTCTCATCTTTTCTTTCTTTTTTCTTTTTTCTTTTTTCTTTTTTCTTTCTGTTGAAACAGATTTACTTCAAGAGGCTTAGCTTGGTTTCGTACCTCAGTAAACTAATATTGAGGTTCAAAGTTCAAATTCTTGCTTCCATTATAGAAAAAGAAAATAGTTATGAAGCCACAAAAATAAAACTAGAGATATTTCTCGGGCAAAAGAAAATACCTTTCACAGAATTTTGTAGTGTTTTGCACAGCAAAAATCGTAAGTGTCAGACTCGCGGAGCTTCCCAACTATAGTGTCTTGTGTCCAGAAAGTGACCGAAGAAACATGCATAACTTTCCAATAATCTTGGCCTCCATCTGGTTTCATGCCATCGAGAAATTCTGTCGGCATGTGGTGGAATCTTAAAGTTTTGAGGTTGTGCAAGTGTCGGATGCCGGAAGGCACTTCCTTCAGCTGGCTAGCTCCCATTTCTAACTTCTCAAGACAAGGCAACGCTCCTCGATCTATTTTCAAGACCTTTAATTCTGCCAACTTTTTTAGACTAAGCACCTTGAGTTTCTGAAAGCCACCTTCTTTGAAATGCAGTTCTTCTCCATTGTATGCCTGGAAGAGGAAAAGTCTCTGTAAATTAGGCAGGCCGTGGAGGAATCTTAATGGGTCATCGTGCAGCTTCGAAAATCTTAAGTTCAAATCCCATAGATCGTGAAGCGAAGACATCCAATGCGGCAGGTTCAGTAATGGTCCCCTCAGAGTAAGAAAGCGAAGAAAACGAGGAGGAGATGAAATGGATTGTAAATCTAGGATTTCATCCTCACTGATTAGTGACAAACATAAACGCTGAAGGTAGGTCATCTTCTCAATGGAACTACAAGCAGCCTTCCCTGTCTCTGTTGTCAACTTTGAGATGGAAAAAACCCTCAACTGTCTCAACTTCCCTAACTCATTTATTGTACCAAGTCCTTCTTGATGTGCTTCCACTCTTGCTACTGTCTGTAAGTCCTCCAAACACCCAATCCCATCTGGTATCTTAACTCCATCGGCTGAATCAAAATTGTTGCTTGACCCCTTCTCAGAATGACGAATTAATAAGTGTCTCAGTTTCCGAATTTTGTTGATCTCAAATGGAAGCGCTCGCACTAGGGTAAATGCAAGATCTAGCGTCTGCAAATTTTGCAGCTTACCTACAGACTTCGGAAGCATCTTCACTTTGGTATTTCTCAGACCTAAGTAGTTCAGGTGGAATAAATCTCCCACCTCTTTTGGAAGAGAATCAAGAGGAGCGTCTGTGAATTCCAACAATCTTAAGAGCTTAAATTTTTTAATTAAAGTAACCACGAAAGATTTCGTCAATTGTTTGGCATTGAAAATAAAAACAGAACGAACCCCAGAATCCTCGGCAATCTCTTGAACATTTTCTATGCCTCCATGGATCGACAGACGACGATACTTCATTCTAAATCTTGAGTTCGTTTTATCCAAAATTTGACAGAAACCTAATTCATCCATCTTCAGTAAGATGATCTCCCGCATCATATCATGAACTTTGAGCACCCTATCATAGCTTTGACATTCCAAATATGAGACTTGAACCAAGTTTCTATGGATGAGCTCCTCTAAGTACTCTTTAGCAATGTCTTCTGGTCTCTTGTCCCTTTTTGGCTTTACAAAACCTTCTGCAATCCACAATCTGTATAATGCTACATCAGCAACTGAATAGTCCTCAGGAAAGATGCCAAAGTACAAAAAGCAAGATTTAAGGTGGTGCGGTAGATCGTTATAACTCAAGGAGAGAATTTTTAAAGCACTTGTAAGTTGGCAATTACTTTCAAACTCAGTGCTCATACTCTCCAGAACGTTTTGCCATTCTGACAAAGTCTTCTCCTTTGTTGATAATAAACGAGCCATAGCAGTAATTACCAGTGGCAGGCCTTGGCATTTGCTAACAATTTTACGAGACAATTCCTCCAACTCCACAGCACATGAAGAATTCATAGACTTCTTAGATTGGAATGCCTTATTGCAAAACAATTCCCAAGCCATTTCCTCCGACATAGGCTCCAGTTTATGGACACGATCACATGAGGTCTCTTGAGAAGCAAAAGCACCGATTGTATCATTTCGCGTAGTGACAACTACCCTGCTACCTTTATCATTCCGTGGCAAAGCATGTTTTATGACTTCCCAAAACTCTACATCCCATACATCATCAAAAACCACCATATACCTCTGTGTATTCAAATATTCTCTTAATGATTTGATTAAGCCCTCAATCTCATCTGTTTTGTTACCGGGGCCTCCTTCATCAATGAAAAGCTGCGTGGCCATATTTTTAAGTAGCTTCTTCAGGTTATATGACTGGGACACGGTGATCCAACAGCGGCGATTAAAGTGTTTTTTGACAACTTCATTCTCGTAGACTTTGCTTGCAAGAGTAGTCTTTCCAACTCCACCTGTACCTACTAATGAAATCACTGTACGAGTGGATGCTCCATCAACCAACATGCTTATCAAATCATCTCGTTTTGAATCAATGCCCACAACATCATCTTCTTCAATGAAAATGGAATCCAACCGAGGGTCGTAATGTTCTGCAGCTGTAGTGCTTGTGCTACTGGGTCCATCTTCCGAGGAAAATCGGAAATCATATCTTTCACTTCTCTCCTTGATCTCGCGTAGTGACATCTTAATGTCTCCAACCTCAGAAGCAATGCGACGACGTGCTTTTAGCTGCTTGACCGAGCGATGGATCTTCTGAAGGAAACCACTCTCATGACAACGTGGTGCAACGTGGCGAAGGTATTCATCAATCGCGTTTTCGATGTGATTAGCTTCGTCCCTTACTTGTTTCACCCAAATTTTCACGCCGTCTTTGACGTCTCCTTTCCCCGACCTTGATTCTGCATCTTTCAAGAAACACTTGATGCTTTCCAGTTCATCCGTTAGACTCTCGACTTCTTTGTGGACTCCCTTGAACAAGTTTGCCTTGTCCAATAGTAAGTCTACCAGCTTGTCAATGACAGGGCCTACTACAATCTCCGCCATTTCTCCTCCGCTACTGATGATCTCGGAACAAACTTTGACCACAGATCTAGCATGCAATCAATTTATTAATTTTAGTATGATGGAGAAAAAATAGCATAAGGTATAATACTAACAACATGAATTTCTGATGATGGTCCGAATTTTTAACAAACAGCAGCCAAAGAAGTGTTTGACTATTAAGTGAAAATCTACATGACATATATCCAGTTCTTTTTCAAGAGGCATGCTGACTTAAATCTTAGGGTGATTTATTATTTTCACTTAAACTTATTACCAATTACTTAACTTTTTTCCCCTATATTCCTGAGGAATTATGAAAACATTTCATACGATCTCTTTCTCTTGGATCAAATCATTATGAGGAAAAATTGGATTAATATTTCTCACTGGACTTGACACAGAAATAAATCATGAAAATCCAGATATCTATTTGAAAGAGAAACAACAAATTAGTAAGGAATCTTTGTTAAAAATAGATTAAAACAAAGAAAGTGACCTTATTCAGGGACTTGATGTAAAAGAAAATGGATGTGATTCCAAAGTGAATAAATCAATTTAAAGGAAGAAATACCTGATTATAATTTGACTGCATGGTGATTTCTGTTAGAATTTGATCATAAAAAGAAAGAAGCTAAAGGAGGCACAAAAACTAAAACAAAGGCATAAAGATGAGGAAAACTTTCATAAATTCTCTCTAAACTATCCGCCATTAACTATAAAATGTACTCGTTGTATTCCCTTAACTTTAATATGTGTGTTAAGTTGCTGTTTGTTTTTTTTTTTTCATTATTTTTAATATTAAAATGCCTAATAAACTTTGTATTTATATCAAAATATCCCTGATCTTTAATATTTGTGTCAAACTATCCATAATATTTAATATTTGTATCATATTACCTATTTATATTATTTTAATAATCTAATATTGTACAATTGCCTAACAATTATTAATTTTTTAGAACAAGTAAAAATATATATATTATTATAATAAAGTGATATACATATTTTTTAACACGTTTTTTTTATTTCACTTATTTTAATTCAAGTTTATTGAGTTATGGGTTTACTTATACATAACTATAGTTGGTAAGATTCATATGCAGGATTTGAATTTCAAATACGCTATTTACTTAGCCTACATAATTTGATATCATAGTCCTAATGAATTTCATTTTTGTGTTTGCTTAAACTTATAATGAGAATAAGTAATATAAATTTACTGTGATACTCATACTTATTCCTAGTTATATTTTTTAATTTAAAAAATGATCGGTTTTCATAATTTGGTACAATATTATAAATCTTAATTAAACTAAAAATTGTAATATTAGGATAGTAAAATAATGAATATAAGTTGTGTAGTAATTTTATTTAAGAAATTAAAATGAATATAAATTTAAATTAGAATAAGTAAAATAAAAAAAAGGGTAAAAAAAGATATATATATATATATATATATATATTTTGACGTAGAAAAAATAGTCGAACAAGAACAACAACAACAAGTCGAAGTCAGTCAGTGATGGGAATGTTTCACCAAGTTACTTTCATGATACACATGGTTGAAAAAAACAAAAAAACAAAAAAATACAACCACAGCAAGTTGAAGAAGGTCAGTCAATGGTGGGACCGTTTCACACCAAGTTCCTTTCACGATACTTGTGGCTTGAAAATATATATATATACACACACACACACACATATTGGTCTTAGGTGCGTACCGGATTAGATCCGGCGATCAAATTAGGATCATTAGATCATTCGTCAGCGATTAAATCTCATCACGTGATTAAAAAATGTTCCAAAGGGTAAGCTAAAATATCTGACAGTAGCCAAATAATAGGCTGACTAGCAGAAATATTATACGACTCCCAGGAGTGAAGTAAACAAATATAAGGTTCCGTTTGACATTCAATATCAAATCAAAATTTTCATTTTATTTTTTATTTTTTTTAAAATTTTTTTTAAAATTTTTTTTTATCTTTTTTAAAAAATCAATAAAAATTATTATTAAAATTTTAAATTTTAAATTTAAACTAATTAATCAAACAGACTTTAAATGATTTTTTATTGTTTCATTAAAAAATTATTTATTATTTTGTTTATTTAGATTGATCGATAGAATGTTTGTTCTATTTGTTGAATATTTGAATTCAAATCGTCATTGTTACGTTGATCAAGATATATAGAAGTTATTTATTTTATGAGAGATTCATATATCACATGGAGAACATTCATCTTTTGGAGATTATCTGAACATTTCAACTTTTATTTCTATAATTCATTTTTTTCTTCACCAAAAAAAAAAAAAGACAATAAATAAATGATTATGAACAAAATTGAAAAAAAAAAAAAGTTAACAATGAATAAGAGGGGCGTTTTGAATATAAAGAGAGAGAGAAAATTAACAACGAAGAGCTTTCTCCAAAACTTGGTTTTTATTTATTTATTGAAGCTATGCATCGTCTCCGTCCCAAGAAATTGGAGATTTGGGAAAAACCAATCTTAGGACTTTCGAAAGTTTAGAAAAAGAAATTTAGAGGAACTTTGGGTGATGTTGGAAGAAGCTGCTCCGCTCTTCGGAGGGAAATAGAAGACGCTGTGGTGCTGGCTTCAGGACAATGGTGGAAGTTTGGGTAGAAAAAAGATGGGAGGCACCACATGCGTTTGTTCTCATTTTCATCAGAAAAAATTATAATTAAATTAAAGAAAGAAAAAAAACCGTCTTCGGAAATACTTTTAAAAAACCCAGTTTAGAAGATGAAAAAATGAGTGCAATTTCTCGCGGAAAAAAGGAGCGAAATTTCTCGCGAGAGAGAGAAAATGTCGCCACGTGATATCCAACATAGTGGACAAGAAAAATAGGCCTCATCGGAGGGGGAGGTTTTTCGTCCACGGAGAAGCTCTCCTCTGCTACACGCTCACCAGCGCCGCATTTCCGCACTCTACGTTGCGTCTTCGGCCATCGACCAGACGTTCTCCTTGCCAAGCTCCAAGACGAGGAACAGTCACGAACGTGGAGAGAGAGAGTTACAAATCTCGTATTGGTTTTCATACGCATTACAACTACTTCGTTTCAATTTTACAATAAACATCTAACTGAGTTACAATCGTAAATGCATATTGTCACAACTATACCAGATCGGGTTTCAATTTTCCCCATTCTCTTCTTTTAATGCATGTAAATTTACCTTTACCTCCTTCTTTATGTTATTTTATTTCTCCTTTTACTAACATAAACTAATTATTAACGTGTTCTTTTTCTACTGCAATCCACGTTCTTTCCTTCACCATTAAACATTTGTATCACCCACCCTCTACGCCTGACATAAGCCAACCTCCACGTTGGTACCGAATATAAATGGCACCCCAAATGAGACTTTACGTACGTTTGTATGAATGTATTTGTGTGTGTACATATATATATATATGTATCTTATATAATATGTGTGTATATATAAATGTATCTTATATAATATATATAAGTAAAGTTGGCTGAAAATTACTTGAATACTGTTGCCAGAATAATTGAAAAAGCTCACCTGACTCCTTCCAATTATCATCTTCTCTTGTACAAAGGTTTTTTTTTTTTTTTTTTTTTTTTTTTTTTTTGAGGTTATTAAAAAAAAAAAAAAATCACACTTTGCATATTGAACTATCATATTTATAGAGAATTCTTCAATGGGGTCAAGTGGTTTTACCTCATTGATGGTATAAAAATTTTTGACCATCAGATCACTTTTCAATAGCTGAGATCAAAAGGATATATAAAATGGTAACAAATAATACCACATGTGACAAAAAAAAATGACGAGTGGGCGAGGAGGGGGGAGAACTCCGACGAGCAGGGGGAGAACTCTGGCCACCAGATACCACCGATCCCGGCGAAAGAAGCGAGATGAACAACCATTATCGGCGACAACGCCGGCGAGACATGGGGGTTTCCGATATCGTCTAGAGGACCTCCGAGCTTGCGACGTGATTCCGTCAACTCGAAGGGGCTGCGAGAAAGCCGTCGTCACGATGCGGGTGACAATGGCGAGGCTTGAGATGTGGGTGGTGGCAGCTTGCGCTAGAACCCGTTGATGGAGATTCGCTCATCCCACCACCACCTTGCCCCGATCTAAGGGTGTATTGCTTGCCGGTTGAGGATTGGAGGGCTAATTCGCCGGCGAGGGTTGCGAGTGTCACTACTGTGGGTCCGAGCATCCGGCAACTAGTCGGACTGTGCGAGCCGTCGAGCCCCCGCCCCCCCTCCTCTGATCGGCAGAGTTCGCACCCCCCACCCCACCCGCTCGTCAATGTAGATATATTTTTTTAACTCTGGCATGGAAGCTTTTTTTTGCTGGAAATAGTGGTCTGGCGGAGAAAATGACGAGGCGGCGGCGGCAGGGGTGTTGGCGGTGCCGGGGGTAGAGAGGAGGGGGGAGGCGTCTGAGTTGAGGGAAGACGAGCCATCGGAGAAGAAAAAGGCAAACCGGCACCCCGCCCCTACCGGCTTCCACCGACCACCCCCACCACCACCTTGCCCTCCCAAACTCGCCGACAAAGCTGCGATGAAGGCCGCAAGGGATTCCAACGTAGGCGCGAGGGAATCAGACGGATCTGTGTTTTGTGTGACCCACGTTGAGCGGAGATCAGGATTCAGTGGTTTTCTGCTTCGGTGCTCCAGCGACAGCCGTGGGAGGCATCACGAAGACGTTTACGCCGGTGAGGTCGTGGGTGACTCGCGGTGGGTGGCTAGCGACGGCACCGATGGTTTTGATCATCGTGGTCGACGTGAGTTTCTGAACTGCCCAAATTGCAGAGGTGGGTTGCCGGGCTGATCGATCGATTTAGTTGACGCCAGTGAGCTCGTATCTTGTGGATGTCGGTTCGCACTCGTGCTGGACCTCCGAATCGAACGGCCGCGAGAGCACAGCGGGGAATGCCATCGCCCTCTGAATCGCCGAATCTCACGGACCTCCGATTCGCCCTCCGCCGTGGGTCGCGACGTAGGTGGCCTCCCAGGTCCATTCTCCAAATGTTGAGCCCACCGATTGGGTGAAAACGTCGAGCCCGCCGGTGTTGATGCGGTCCTTCCCTCTCTGTTTTTCTTTTCTTTTTTTTTTTTTTTTTTTTTTTGAAAATAATTATTTGTATTTTTAAATTAAAAAATGATGCAATCAGATGTAGTTATTTTGTTTTCATGAGATGCTGATTTGAGACCACTGAACTTTGATCGGATGATTAATTTTTTTACCCCATCGGTGGGGAAAATACATTCCTCACCGTAGAAAAACTTGTTATTGTTTACTTTTAAAAGGTTGTTTTGCAAAGTTGTTTTTGAGATAAAAAGTGTTTACTTGTTAAACTTTGGGGTAATTTTTTAATTTTTAGATATACATCTTTCTTTACTTTAAAGTTCTTTTTAGTTTGCCATTTTATTTTTTTAATTTTTGCGTAATACAACCTATTAAGCGTACGTTTTTTTTTTTTTTTTTTGGGTGTATTTTTTAAAGTATTTAAATACTCAATTTGTTACTTATATTTTCTTCTTTTTTTAGGTCACTTGGTTTACTTTTATTTAAAATTACACTTTGAATTTAAAATTTTTCTAAGCTAAGAGGCGAAATGGAAAAATATGGTTTTTGTGGTGTATTACGCAAAGAAAGCCACTTGAGAATTACGGAGAAAAAGCTATGAATTAATGATGAAAATATCGATATCGACGGAAATATCGGTAGTCTAATTTTATAAAAAATTTCACAGTTATTACCAATATCGGTGGAAATATCGGAAAAAATTACGAGAATTACTGAAACAACTTTAAAATATATTTTTAACATTTAAGTAAAGCACAAATATTAAAAAAATACATACATACACAAGTTTTACATAAGAAACATATTATATCTAATGTATTTTAATATCAAAAGAAAGTTCTATGAGGTTCAAATATGATTGGGATGTCATTCCGATTCAAGTAAAATTGGTGTAATGACTTGTTATTTGAATATAATTGGATATATTATAAACATGTTAATATGTAGATTTGTTGATCTCTTCCCAACCTATTTTCATAGATAAGAAATTATGCGAAGTTTGTAAAAGTCTTGAATAATATATTCTCTTGGCTTTTATGTGTAATCTTTTATTTTATTTTGTCTCTTTTTTTATAGGATAATTATAACTTGATAGTTGCTTAATCTCACCATCTATTTTTTTTGTAAATAAAAGATAATTATAGTATTTTTAAAACAATAATAAATGATAGAAATCCAAAATTATGAAAATTTTGAAACTGTAATTTCCATCCGAAATTTTTGATATTTTCACAGAAATTTCCAATATTTCCTGGATATTTCTGATATTTTATAAAAATTACACTACATTTTACTGATATCGATTTTTTTACCAATATTTTTCTATATTTCCTGATATTTCCTCGATATTTTAACGGAAAATATATTACACTTAAAAGATATTTCGGTACACCTCAAACACGAAAATTTCGGTGAAAATTTTAAAATATCGTGGATATTTGCAATCATGCTACGAAGGGAGAGTGAGAAGAAAGAATATACGTTAAGATTCGTTACAATAATGGCGTACCAATTCAAAACTGGATTTAAAACTCCTTTTGGGAGCGCTACACATAGTAACTATTTTGGAACCATCTAGATTCAACCAAAGGTTGGGACAGATGAGTTGTCTAAAATCCTAAAATGCATATTAGCACAGGCTAACCAATTCTTGTTTTATTTGTTTTCTATTTATTTTGTATGTGGCTGGGTCCTACATATTAAGTAGACCCAGACCTTTTTACAGAGGTATTTTCAAGGGGTTTACTTTTTCTAGTCAGCAAAAAGCGGTTTTGTTTTCTTTTTTGTTTTTTGTTTTTTGTTTTTCCCCCCCTCTTCTCATGAATAACCTTCACACTATCTAAGAAACCAGAACCGGAAGGAAAACTTTGGAGCTCATAACCTTGCAAAGTGGTCTCAAATTTTCAATAGTGTTGGTGTTCTGGATCCGGATTCTATCACTGTCTCTATTTTTGGAATGAGATAGAGTGGTTTGTCATAGATTCCTGTAGAGGGTAAAATCTACAGTCAAATTGGATCGAGTCAGATTAGGGTATATGGCTGTATTGTTGAACCGACTAAGCGCGTGTTTGAGTTAACCGAGCATATTAGCTTCAAAATAACAGTAAAAGAAAGTAAATAAGATAAAGAACACAACAGATTTATAGAGGTTCACTCTCCATATGAGAGCTAGTACTATGTGGTGACTTTGAGGGTTTCACTCTAGTTGATGTAAAAGTACAGTGAATGTCGTAGCAATAAGAATGGGAAGAAAATAGATGGGAAATGCAGGAAATAAAGAGAGATAGCAGGGAGTAGAGAGAATTAGATGAAGATGTAGGAATTATGGGAATCTCGGATTGATGCAGCCTTCTATGAGATGATCGGAGATGAAGTTAGGATGATCTTAATGTGGTCGGAGATGATGTCCGATGAACTAGGACGATCTCCAATGATTTCTCTATGCTTTGGCGAAAATCCCTCCTTGGGCATGATTCTCGTGAAGATTAGATGATCTTGAATATGAGATTGGATCTTGAATGATCTTCCATGTCTTGGATGTATTTACTCGTGCTCTCCGTGTAGAACGGGCCAAAGTCCCCTTTGCACATATGGCGATGCCTCCTATATATAGATGATGATGGCTCACTTTAGTTACTTGATTGCCATATTTGCTTATTGGAAGTTGCCACCTTTAGTCTTGGTTGACTTTCTATAAATAGCTTGTCTTGTTGAATTAGAGAAAGTCCTTTTTTAGGCTAGATTATTTTCTTGATTGCTTATAAGAGTAAATATGGCAGGTTTTGTGATCTTTCCATATGATAACTTTGGGAAAATGCTTGATTCTTGAATTGACCTCCTTACTTTACGATGCCATATAGATAGTGAGAGATGAGGTACGAAATCTGACTTCAACAATTTCTTTTGAGGCCTCTCTCCTTTCTTAGGGCCCATTTGGGGGATATTTGGATATGACGTTTTGAAGGTTAGGTTGGAAATATATATTTGGAGGGAAAATATTTGGAAAAGTTATGTGATATAGAATATAATACAAAAATTTGAGATGTTCCCAGAAAAATAAAATACAAAATAGGTCTTATCTTGTTCGTCGTGTAAAGTTGGGATTTTGAAATCCAGACGGTGAACATGATCTAGAGATGGCACCTCAAACAGTACGTTAGTTTTCTTTCAGTTTCCTTTGTTAGTTTTTCGCTTTTTGGTTGGTGTATTGTCCTTGTTGTTCGTTTTGGTGTTGTCCTTTGTAGTTTCCCTTGGTTTGTGAATGAAATTCCGTTTAGCAAAAAAAAAAAAAAAATTAAAAAATTAAAAAAAAAAAAAAAAAGAGAGAGAGAAAAAAACCGTAAAGCCATTCCACTATTTCTCTCTCTCGTCTTTTTAGCTTCACATCTTTAGCATACTCCGATTTTCACATCTCCATATCAAAATTCAAATGAAAGTATCGTTCACCCATGAAATATCCTCCTTTTTTGTTAATTCGTTGGTGCATTCAAGTTTCAGGCAAAAACATAAAAGCAATTGTAGAAAAGTTTCAAAAATTCCAAAACCGAAATTAATGGCTCTATCGGTCTAGATTCAATTGTCAGAGAGATTGTAATATGTCTCTCATTTGACAAAAGATTAGAAGACACAATACCACGTAGACCGCAAGGGCCGAGCGGATGGCACGGTCACGCAACACATGGCGTGCGGCTCTTGAGGTAACGGCCCTACGTAGGTCGGGTGCTTACATACCAAATCTTTATGACGACCCACCCTACGTGGCCACTATTTCATATTTAACATACTTGAACATACTCTTGTATTTCGTAAAATATGGAAATACTTTTTTTTTTTTTCTTAAACTCAAATTAAAACTCGAAACTCAAAACTTAACATATACTCATATATATATATATATATATATATACTTAATTAAGTACTGAGTTTTAAAACCATTTTCCAACGTTGGATAAACCATACTATTATCATAGTAGTAAACAATAATCGAGTGCTAAGTACCAGTGCCATCAAATTAGTAAAACATATCACAAACATATTTTTTCTAAAACACGTGGCGGTGTCCAACCCAAATTTCACAGTCTGCAGCGCCACCTCTCCACAGTCTTGCATCAAGCATTACCGGTTGGTTGCTTACCTACAGTATGAACGTAAGTTACGAGCTTATGCTCAGCAAGTACTACTTTCTATTCAGTAAAAATATTTGGTAAAAGAATGTATGAATTGATTATGCATAAACCAATTATGATCAATTATGAATCTCTTATGCTCTATTATAGACTTATTATCTTGCTTAACATATAGGCCCTTTGTATACGTACCAATGCTCGCAATCCACAGAAAGTTAGGGTTTGCAAGGTCCCTAACAATTCTGGGAATCATATACATAACCCTTCACGCATCAACGGAAGGTCTGAGAATTTTTTTAAACATACATAATCCCCCAGCATCAACCGGGAGGTTGGTACAAACACTTTACTTGTCTTGATTTAGTCTTAGCCTTATCATGTGATTTATTATTCGTGAGCATGCTTCATGATAATGCAATAATAAAACATAAATCATATGTATCACATACATTACACATGATGCTTGAAAACATGTAAAGCAGTAAAAACATTTAAATCAATGCATGAGTTTTGAAAACATACAAGCAACAAAACTATCATCTTCAACAAAAGAAAATACATAGACATGAAAAAAAATAAATAAATAAATAAAACACGATTTCTAAACAAGAACATGTTTACATTGACAACCTGCATTGAAGAAAATAAACTTAAACGGTGAGCGGCAATCACTGTTTACGGTCATCGCCAAGAAAACAATGAGTTCAACGAGTGGGGATAATTGATTTGAGAGAATGACTGTGTGTGTTTCATTACCCTCAAATTATTGCCGTTTGTTCCTACAATTATTGAAAGATACGGTGAGTGTATATAGAAGGTGGATATGAGAATGATGCAGAGCAGAGAGGTGAAATAGCTTAGCATAGGAACTAGCAGCAACCAAGTTAAGACCTAATACAAATAGTATCTTAATTTAACAAACTTCATATTGGAAGAAATCTAAGAAAAATCAGAATTCAAATTTAGTAACATTAGTCACATTTTGAAATGTTTTTCGTGAGCAATACAAGATACCTGTATGTAAATCCATCATTCACACTTTAAAGACGTTAAAAATAATAAACAATTTTAGAAATAGCATGTTGTAAAACTTTAAGAGACTATAGAAAATTAATGTCCAAATAAATTCTCATCTTTTCTTTCTTTTTTCTTTTTTCCTTTCTTTTCTTTCTTTTTTCTTTTTTCTTTCTGTTGAAACAGATTTACTTCAAGAGGCTTAGCTTGGTTTCGTACTCAGTAAACTAATATTGAGGTTCAAAGTTCAAATTCTTGCTTCCATTATAGAAAAAGAAAATAGTTATGAAGCCACAAAAATAAAACTAGAGATATTTCCTCGGGCAAAAGAAAATACTTTCACAGAATTTGTAGTGTTTTTGCACAGCAAAAATCGTAAGTGTCAGACTCGCGGAGCTTCCCAACTATAGTGTCTTGTGTCCAGAAAGTGGACCGAAGAAACATGCAATAACTTTCCAATAATCTTGGCCTCCATCTGGTTTCATGCCATCGAGAAATTCTGTCGGCATGTGGTGGAATCTTAAAGTTTTGAGGTTGTGCAAGTGTCGGATGCCGGAAGGCACTTCCTTCAGCTGGCTAGCTCCCATTTCTAACTTCTCAGACAAGGCAACGCTCCTCGATCTATTTTCAAGACCTTTAATTCTGCCAACTTTTTTAGACTAAGCACCTTGAGTTTTCTGAAAGCCACCTTCTTTGAAATGCAGTTCTTCTCCATTGTATGCCCGGGAAGAGGAAAAGTCTCTGTAAATTAGGCAGGCCGTGGAGGAATCTTAATGGGTCATCGTGCAGCTTCGAAAATCTTAAGTTCAAATCCCATAGATCGTGAAGCGAAGACATCCAATGCGGCAGGTTCAGTAATGGTCCCCTCAGAGTAAGAAAGCGAAGAAAACGAGGAGGAGATGAAATGGATTGTAAAATCTAGGATTTCATCCTCACTGATTAGTGACAAACATAAACGCTGAAGGTAGGTCAATCTTCTCAATGGAACTACAAGCAGCCTTCCCTGTCTCTGTTGTCAACTTGAGATGGAAAAAACCCTCAACTGTCTCAACTTCCCTAACTCATTGATTGTACCAAGTCCTTCTTGATGTGCTTCCACCTCTTGCTACTGTCTGTAAGTCCCTCCAAACACCCAATCCCATCTGGTATCTTAACTCCTCGGCTGAATCAAAATTGTTGCTTGACCCCTTCTCAGAATGACGATTAATAAGTGTCTCAGTTTCCGAATTTTGTTGATCTCAAATGGAAGCGCTCGCACTAGGTAAATGCAAGATCTAGCGTCTGCAAATTTTGCAGCTTACCTACAGACTTCGAAGCATCTTCACTTGGTATTTCTCAGACCTAAGTAGTTCAGGTGGAATAAATCTCCCACCTCTTTTGGAAGAGAATCAGAGGAGCGTCCTGTGAATTCCAACAATCTTAAGAGCTTAAATTTTTTTAATTAAAGTAACCACGAAAGATTTCGTCAATTGTTTGGCATTGAAAATAAAAACAGAACGAACCCCAGAATCCTCGGCAATCTCTTGAACATTTTCTATGCCTCCATGGATCGACAGACGAACGATACTTTCAGTCTAAATCTTGAGTTCGTTTTATCCAAAATTTGACAGAAACCTAATTCATCCATCGTCAGTAAGATGATCTCCCGCATCATATCATGAACTTTGAGCACCCTATCATAGCTTTGACATTCCAAATATGAAGACTTGAACCAAGTTTCTATGGATGAGCTCCTCTAAGTACTCTTTAGCAATTTCTTCTGGTCTCTTGTCCTTTTTGGCTTTACAAAACCTTCTGCAATCCACAATCTGTATAATGCTACATCAGCAACTGAATAGTCCTCAGGAAAGATGCCAAAGTACAAAAAGCAAGATTTAAGGTGGTGCGGTAGATCGTTATAAAACTCAAGGAGAGAATTTTTAAAGCACTTGTAAGTTGGCAATATACTTTCAAAACTCAGTGCTCATACTCTCCAGAACGTTTGCCATTCTGACAAAGTCTTCTCCTTTGTTGATAATAAACGAGCCATAGCAGTAATTACCAGTGGCAGGCCTTGGCATTTGCTAACAATTTACGAGACAATTCCTCCAACTCCACAGCACATGAAGAATTCATAGACTTCTTAGATTGGAATGCCTTATTGCAAAAACAATTCCCAAGCCATTTCCTCCGACATAGGCTCCAGTTTATGGACACGATCACATGAGGTCTCTTGAAAGCAAAAGCACCGATTGTATCATTTCGCGTAGTGACAACTACCCTGCTACCTTTAGCATTCCGTGGCAAAGCTGTTTTATACTTCCCAAACTCTACATCCCATATCATCATCAAAAACCACCATATACCTCTGTGTATTCAAATATTCTCTTAATGATTTGATTAAGCCCTCATCTCATCTGTTTTGTTACCGGGGCCTCCTTCATCAATGAAAAGCTGCGTGCCATATTTTTAAGTAGCTTCTTCAGGTTATATGACTGGGACACGTGATCAACCACAGCGGCGATTAAAGTGTTTTTTTGACAACTTCATTCTCGTAGACTTTGGCTTGCAAGAGTAGTCTTTCCAACTCCCACCTGTAACCTACTAATGAAATCACTGTACGAGTGGATGCTGCCATCAACCACATGCTTATCAAATCATCTCGTTTTGAATCAATGCCCACAACATCATCTTCTTCAATGAAAATGGAATCCAACCGAGGGTCGTAATGTTCTGCAGCTGTAGTGCTTGTGCTACTGGGTCCATCTTCCGAGGAAAATCGGAAATCATAATCTTTGCACTTCTCTCCTTGATCTCGCGTAGTGACATCTTAATGTCTCCAACCTCAGAAGCAATGCGACGACGTGCTCTTACTGCTTGACCGAGCGACGGATCTTCTGAAGGAAACCACTCTCATGACAACGCGGTGCAACGTGGGCGAAGGTATTCATCAATCGCGTTTTCGATGTGGATTAGCTTCTCCCTTACGTGTTTCACACCCAAATTTTCACGCCGTCTTTGACGTCTCCTTTCCCCGACCTTGATTCTGCATCTTTCAAGAAACACTTGATGCTTTCCAGTTCATCCGTTAGACTCTCGACTTCTTTGTGGACTCCTTGAACAAGTTTGCCTTGTCCAATAGTAAGTCTACCAGCTTGTCAATGACAGAGCCCACTACAATCTCCGCCATTTCTCCGCCGCGACTGATGATCTCGGAACAAACTTTGACCACAAAACCTGCGTGCAATCAATTATTGATATCAGGCAATGGCGGGAGAGGGGGGATCTCGGAACAACTTTGACCACAAAACCTGCGTGCAATCAATTTTTGATATTAGGCATTGGGAGGGGGGGGGGGGGGATGTGATTTTGGAGTGGCCCCTTTAGGGGTGTTTGGTGTTTTAGTTGAGTTAAGATATTTAAGTTTCAATAGTATTTTTGTTAATTTTTCAGAAAAGACAAAAAAAGTACAATTCACTGAATGAAACTAAATACCAAACAAGCCCTTAGTTTTTTTTTATTTTTCTTTCTTTAATTTTAATATAGTAGCATTTTTTTGTTTAATTGATTACGTGGCCATACGCCCCTTTGGTTTTTTTTTTTATTTTTTTTTATTTTTTATTTTTGGTTTTTTTTTTTGAGTGGGTACGTGCATAAATTAATCTTGGCACCTCTTAAATATTTTATGGATATTTATTTGTACTCATATATTGATAAATATTCCCCACAATATCAATAAATATAATAATATATTTTTACCTTTCAAGAAAATTACCTTAAAACTATAAGAATGCTCATACCCACACATACCTATAAATGAAAATAATTTTTTTTATAAAAATAAAAAAAATACACCACTTTACTATAAATGGAAATAAATTAAAAATCCTAAGAAATTGTTCTAAATTGTTCTAAACTCTAAATTCCTCATCATCAATTTCTTTTCTTAAAAATTTTTATAACTACATGAAAATTTTTAATGAAATATTCAAGTGAAATAAAAAAAAATAAAAAAAGATGTCTCTTGAAGAGTCAACAATTATTGAGATAAGTAATTTTTATGTTTTAATTCATTAGTATTATGCCTTTTTTTTTTTTTCTTTTACTTTTTTTTATTCCTATTTACCCCTTTTCTACAACATATCCCCTCACCTCTCTTCCCCTCTCTATATCCTCTCTCCCTCTCTCTCTCTCTCTCTCTCCCTCTTGTGGACCGCAGCTCAGGACAGCGATAGCGATGGATCTCGATGGCATTGGGATTGTGACGGTGACGAGGCTGCGCGATATCGAATCCATCAACTTTCTTTTCTAGCGACATGTATCTCTCTTTCGATCTTTTTCTTTGGGATTTGTTGGAATTTTTTGCAGGTGAATTGGTCGGGGTTTGGCCCGGTGATGTTCGAGATCGAGCAGGTTGTAAAGATGGCGGCATAACGGCTTTTGCCGAGTTTTGGTTGTAGCAGATTGTTGTCGGCTTTTGCTTTCTGCAGGTACTACGTCGAGGGTCAATGGCTGCCACTTTCATCGGTGGTTGCTTTGTCCTATAGGTTGCTCCGAGGGTGGTGATGGTGGGCCGACTGAATTAGGGTTTTTAGGTTAGGGGTTGCTGATTTGGGCTGGTTAGGATTTTTGGATTTGGGATTTAGGGTTAGGGTTTGAATGATTTGGGGTTTTAATTTAAGAAAACTTTCGGTGTATTTTTAATTTAAGAAAGTTTGTAGAATAAGGAAAAAATTGTTAAAAAATTACTAACTAGTTATTTGAATTACCAATAAATATCAGATATACTAGTAAATACGAGAAATTTTTGAGAGGAATACCATATTTACTAGTAAATTACTAGATTTATTAAGAGTAAAAAAATCTTCCAAGTAAATATTCTTTCTAGAAAATATTTTATTTTTTTAAAATATTAGATTTATTGAAAATACCGGATTTACTTAGAAATACCACCGTATTCTAATGAAAAATCCAAAGATTTTGATTTGAAAATATTGAATTTACTAGGAAATACCAAATTTACTGAAAAACTGTATTTAATGAAATATCGAAAATTCGAAACTATCGGATCTACTTGAAAAAAGTATATTTTAATGAAATATCCAAAAGATTTTTATTTGAAAATATTGGATTTACTTGGATTACGGATTTCCTTGAAAATACCGTATTTTAATAAAAATTTTAAAAAATATTGGTCTATTGAAAATATTATATTTAATGAAATATAATTAATTAGAAATATTTTGGAAAAACCTATTTACTTGGAAATATCGTATTTTAATGAAATATCCTAAGATTTCTATTTGAAAATATTAGATTACTTAGAATATCGTATAAGTAAATATAGTATTTTAATGAAATATCAAAAAGTATTTTATTTGAAAAATATTGGATTTATTTGGAAATACCAGATTTACTTGACAGATAGAGATTCAATGTTGGGCAAGTACGGCGGTGATGACGACAATAGAGAGATAGAGAGAGAGGTTAGAGAGAGAGGAGAGAGGAGGGAGAGAGAGAAGTTTCAGGGCAAATGAGAGTTCACGAAGGCAAGTTTTGTCATTCTTGCTGCCCCACGGCGATAAAGCGACGGCACTTACGGCGGCGCGTCACACGATGGTGATTAGGGAAAGTTAGGGTTAGTTTTCATTTTGGGATTGAATTTGGGGTTGATTCGAAATTACCTATTTTTTATGGCTTTGTTGTTAAATAAGGAATTATTAAGTAAAATATATATTTTGTCTTTTTGTCTTGTTTGTTGGTTTATATTTTATTATCTGAAAAAGAAACTAAAATAAATATCGGATTTAAAATAATTGGAGAAAGTAAGGATTTTCTTACTTAAAATTATTGAAAATATGAATTTCCAATAAAATATTGGATTTTCTTACTTAAAACTATGAAATATTGGATTTTCTTATTAAATTTATTGAAAATTAAGATATTTAAAAGAAAATATTGGATTTTCTTACTTAAAAATTAAAAAATGTTGAAAATTAAAGATTTCCAAGAAATATTGGGATTTTCTTACTTAAAAATTATTGAAATTAGATATTTCCAAAGACATATTGGATTTTCTTACTTAAAAATTATTGTAAATTAAAATATTTCCAAGAAAATGTTAAAAGTTATAGAAACTTAGATATTTCCAAGATAAAATTGGATTTTCTTACTTAAAAATTATTGAAAATAAGATTTCTAAGAAAATATTGGTTTTCTTTACTTAAAAATTATTGAACATTAAGATATTTCCAAGAAGATATTGGATTTCTTATTGAAAATACTATGTTTTCAAGAAAATAAAGGGATTTTCTAATAGAAAATAATATTATTTTTACACTAAAGTATTTTTAGATTTTTTCACCAATTTTTTGGTTAAAATTATTTTTGACTATTTTAATTAAACCCCAAATTTTATAAGAAATGCAAAAAAGCCCCACTTTGACAAATCCGATCTGCCATCGCTACCCCATGCCGCCACCACCACCTGTGGTGCGACGAAGCTTGTTCTATTGTCGCGATAAACATCTCACCGGAGTACAATGTTGCTGACATGTTTCAAAACGGTGAGTAGCGTGACTCACCTTGCCCCATGCCACCGCCATCGGAGAATGCAACGAAGTTTTGTTGTTGACCTGTTGTTCTGACTCGCGATAGTGAGGCGACGAAACGGGACTCGATCGGCGACTGGAAAACCCATAATCAAACCAGAAAAACTTGATCTGAAAATCCACGTTGCTTGCGAACTAGCCGTCCATGTTGCTTGCAAAAATATTGTCGCGATTTGCCGATTCAGAAGTCGCACCAGATCGGCTTTGAGAGCTCTTTCCGGTGACACCAAGAATTTAACCTAACGGAGTCGCGATCCACCTATATTAAATATGCTATTCTCTCTTTCTCCCAAGAAAAAATTGGATTAATATTTCTTAGGACTTGACACATAATAAATCATGAAAAGCCTAGTATAATATTTGAAAGAGAAACCCAAGGTGAAGGATCTTTATTTAAAAAAAAAATGGTAAAACATAAAAGTAAAAAAAAAAAAAAAAAAGGTAAATTAAGAGATGATGGAGGAAAAAAAAAATTTAAATAAGTGATCTTTATTTAGAGCAAAGTTCGTTAAAAAAAAAAAAAGAAAAAAAAAAAAAGGTAAAGGAAGAATACCTGATTGATTTAGATTGAGTGGTGATTCCTGTAAGAATTTGATCTTAAAAGGAAAGAAGACAGGAGCACAGAAACTAAAACGAAGGCATTTAAAGAAGTATATACACCAGGGTATCAGAGAAACAATCTGCAAATATGATGATAGCAGCTAAGTTAGTAGGACTGTTACAACCATGTTCCTCTCACGATACATGTGGCTTGAAAAAAAAAAAAAATAAAAAAAAAAAAAAAATATATATATATATATGGATGGTCTTAAATCAGGCATCCCCAATGTACCGTTTTCGTCTGATACATGTCTAGTGCCGTTGTATGATGAATGAACGGCGGGTTATAAGGAGAGTGTATGTGCACCCTAAAATTGTAGATGGCAACCTTTTTGGCAGGCGAAAATATTATATTGAATGGGGATTTTGAGGAAAAAAAAAAAAGATAATGCTATTGAACCCAAGCGAGTTTCTATCCGAGTCTGATATGGCATTGGGAAAGCATGTAATCTTTTGCCATTTTGCTTCTGATATAATGGGCCCACATCAAGCAATAAAAAAACTTTAAGGCCTGTTTGAGGGTGTAAGTTTGAACTTACACCCATCAATTCAAATTTTATCTTTTTTTAAAAATTTTTTTTATTTTTCTGAAAAAATCAATAAAAAAATACTATTAAAATTTAAAAATCTTAACTCAAAACTTACAACCCAAAACTAACCTTAAATCTTCTTTATCTGTGGTTTTTCTTTTTTAATTATTTTTAGATGAGTCTTTATCTGCAGTTTTTCTTCATCACCTTTCCTTTATTATTATTTTTTCTTTTTCTGCAAAATCACCGCCATGTTTATCAAAGAACACCGAAAGCTATTTTCACTTTTTTTTTCTCCACATCATTTTTATGTTCTCTTTGTTTCCAAGTCTATAAGTCGAAATCTACAAGAAAAAAACTTTTTATCATTAATCTCATGCTATTGTTTTCTTTTTGGCGCTGGAGGAAGATTCTTAGATCTGACAATGGATTTGGACTTTCAGAATTGGAAACCAGAAGGAAAGAGAAAAGAGCTAGGCAAAAAAATAAAATAAAAAAAGTCAAAAAGTTTTGCCATGTTGATATATGAATTGTCCTCATATGTTTAGATGGTCTATTTTTAGTTGTCACGAAAAACCGGTTGACAACGTCAGGTCTGGAAAAGTAGATTTGTGATAAAAGCAAAATGCAAAATGTGAGGGAAAAAGAATATTAGAAGACAGGGGGAAAATAATTTTAAGGCTCTGTTAGGGATACATTTAGAGATGGTATTTTAGAGTTAGAGATAGTTTGAGTTTGAAAATGTGTGTTTGGTGAAAATAAACTATTTTGAGTGAAAAAGTATAAAAACTTAAATATATTTGGAAAAAAATTAGTAATATGGGTCTTGTTTAATACATGGACTAAACCCGCACTTGTAGCAAACCATGAAGTGGTTAGGGCGGTCAGCCCAATCCAACTCAAACCATGGACTAAACCCGCACTTGTGGCAAGTCGGTACGACACAAGAAAACTTACTTGCTTTTTAATACATGAAAACTTATTATTGATCTAATCATACTTGAAAACTTGAGGGCCTGTTTGGTGTGTAAGTTTGAGTGATATTTTAAGTTAGTTGAGTTAAGTTAAGTTGAGTTTAAAAGGTGAGTGTTTGGTAAAAAGTTTGAGATAAAAAGTTAGTTGAGTTGATTGTTTGGTGAAAAAGTTTGAGTTAAAAAGTTAAAAAAAAACAAGAGCCCTGTTTGGATGTTTAAAAATTAAGTTAACCAATTTTTGTGCCTTTTGTGTTGGTAACTTATCTAAACTACAACTAAATGGAATTTTTCCACCTCAACTATTATCTTTTTTTAAAAAATCAACAAAATTTATTTTTTTATTGAAGAAATAAATACGAAATACGAAACATTTCAATAAAACCCCGCAAAAAAAAAATTATTTAACATAAACCCCCCCCCCCCCCAAAAAAAAGATTAAAAAAAAAACAATGAATAATGAAAGTCAAACTTCTTCTCTCTATCTGTCTCTCTCACACTACCACCACTCACGGGTATATCTCTCTCTAGATTCTCTCTCTTCTTCTTCTCTCTATTGCTTATTTTCTCTGCAACTCACTCGTGGTCTTAAAGAAGACGAAACAATCTCTCTCTCTTTCTCTCTCTAGCTCATTCCTTTTTCTCCCTTACTTCTAGAGAGAGAAAGTATAAATATCAGATTGTGAGAGAAAAGAAAAGGGGAAATACACGATTTTTCGCTTTTTTGTCTCAAACCATGTGAGCTCTCTGACACATTCTCTTTCGATTTCTTCTTTTCTTCTTCGTCGCCTTCGCATTTCCATTTGTCTCGCATTTTCTTCTTCTCCGAGTCGCCGACTCGTCAGTTCCAACTCGTTCCCTCCCATGGCGTCGTCGTCTCGAGCGCGGAGCAGCTCGCCGTTCTCGTACCGGAAGCCGTCGAGCCCCTACTCATCGACCTTGTCGTCGTCCTCATTCATGACCGGGCGGCTCATGCCTGTTCGTGCTCCTCCTCGCTAGTTTAAATATATTTCTTGTCTGCCGAGCATCGCAGACCAGGTGTGGGAATCAAACCACTGGTGCCAGAGTCACAACAGTGAATCAAGTTCCTTTCACTGTATAACGGTTCAATCAATGATTCAACCTGAACTGAGCAACCAAACGGGATAAGTTCAGTTTGAACTATCCACCATGAGTCTGAACTTTAACTCCAAACGACCCCTTAAATTTTAATTGTTTCTTACTTGAAAAATTGATCTTATTCTTGTCATGTGATTGTTTATTAGTGAGCATGATTTATGATGCCATAATAATAATAATAATAATAATAATTAGAACATAAAGTATATATGTCATATTAATCAATGCATGATTTTTGGAAAACATGTAAAACAGTATAAATATATATATATTTTTTGCCCATGATATAGGTGGGGGTTGTACTTACAAACTATTCTATGCTCTTGTCCTAGTTACTAAAAGGCAAGGCAATAGGTTATATTCATGTTTCTAGACAGAGTATAAGAATTACTCTACATTACTAATTAACAAACCATAAGTTAAATATTTATTATAACATATTAGTTAAATAATTAATCGGTCTCCTAACCGATTAATTATCTTCTTAGTCACTATTAACTTAAGTCATGAAAATGTTACTATATTCTTAAGTAATTTTGATATTGGAAAAAGACCGAATAAGTTGCCATCTATATAAACTTAACTTGATTTTTAGTAATTTCATCCTATTTTTGCTTTAGGTTGATATCCATCGGCTTAATTAATTTTCATAGGAGTTCTTCACATTGTTTTTTCTTTGCTTAAAAAATGCTTTGTTTACTTAGAAAATATCTTAACTTCTTAAATTAAGCATTTCTTGATACAATACTTAAAATTGATACTGTAATACATGGTATGCATTTAAAATTTAAAAATCACTTGTGAAATCTAAATGAATTTAAAACCTCTTTGAAAATATTTTCACAAAATCATAGTTCCTTTTTAGAGAGGTTATAAAACCTTAAAAACTGATTTCAAAATATCCTTTAATTTGGTTAAATGTATGTGTGCAGAAATTTACTCTTTCATGCACAGTTTTAAAAATTCCATTATATCTTAAAATTGGTTTAGAATTTGATTCTCCTTCATGAAAGTTATATATCTTGTTCAAACCTACAACTTTTGTGTTTCCTTGAAGCTTAAATCTATCTCTAACTTACCCATTTTCCCCTTGAAAGTTTCTGACGTGTACAGTTTCCTAGACTAACCAGTTTGGAAACTGATTAAAACAAGGCCTTTGGAGCCTTTGTTCAAAACTGTTACATGTTGTGTCCCTTAGGATTTTTTGTATTCTACAACTTTGCAGTTATAACTTTATTCAAATTCAGCCTTTAAGAGGTGCAAAATTGAGTTATTAGAAAACTGTCCAAATTGTTCTAAAAACTAGCATTTTTTTTTTGCTCTATTTTAAAAGCCCGCACACACTACTTCCAACGGTCTAAGCCGTGAGCCTAAATAATCATGCAACATGTTTGACTCATGCTCTAACCATAGCCGAAATAACCACACTCTCATTCTTAAATTTTAACCATTAATTTGTCTACTATCTTGAAGAACACATATTGTAGTACACCTATCAAGTTGTGTTTTTATGTTGATCTCTTAGCCACCTTACATATAGTCACTAACTTGAACATATAAGAGCATAATCACATGCACATAATCTCATCAAAACTAATCTTGAAGCATAAAATTGAACCTAAGCTTAGAACTAGCAAATCAAGCTAACCAAAGTGTAATCTAGCATTAGAGACTATAAAAATAGAAAAATAATTGAACATGAGCTATGCTCTTAAATTCCACAAAATCAAAATTAATTAAAGCTTTAGTTAAGGGACAAAGAAATATACTCTAAAGCTTGAAGAAAGTGGGTTCTAGATTTTGGATTTGAGAGAAGATGTTTGTCCTACTTCTCTATGAAAACCGGCCACCAAGGATGCTTTGTGTTTTTCTATCTTTTTTTGAGTCAATAACTAGAGAGAAAGGAGAGAAGATAGCAATGGCTAAATTTCCACTACTTACAACTATTTATAGGTGGAATTTTAAATTTTCCTATAATTAAATTTTTATCTTCTAATTTCTTGGTTTACATAATTAGCCTTACAACACAAATTTTTTTGACTTCCTTGCCCCCAAGAAATCCGGCCATATTGAGGTTTTTTGAGCTATAAAAAATCATTTCATGTTTAGCTCTTGAATTCTTTCCACAATACAATAAAATCAAATAATTGTGTAATTATCCTCAATTACTTAGCCACCAAGTAATGTCATGTTTGGTCTTACTTCCTAATAGCAATCATTTCTTAAGGATCTTGATAATACAAATATTGTCCCAGCTCTAATAGTCTGATGATGCTAAATTACAATCTAGAATTTATCTGTACATTACTAAACCGCGTCTAGGTTTTTCTTAGGACTTATTTGCCACTTAATTTTTATTGCTCTAAATATATTCCAGACTATTCTAAAATGTTCTTAGTTCTTATTCTTATTCTGAATCTGTAATGACGGTCAGTCACAGAATAACTTCAATACTGCTTAATACATTGTAGTACCACCTTAATCATGCCATAAGCTATCATGATCATTCATGACTAGAACAACACTATAATCATGACTTTGCATTTTTCGCCATAAGGGCCTCTTACTTGGTTTGATGAACTGTTTGAGCCTTATGCACTATAATGCTCAAAGATATTGTGATATTAAAATTATGAATTTCACATTGATCCATATATCCATGAAACATCCACATAAACACATAATACAACTTAAATTTTGATATATCTAAGATAATCACGAGTCCATAAAAAAGTTCAGTTTTACATGTGATCTTTTTTAATTTTACCTCTGGTCAATGGGCGCACATTAAGCAATAACAAAAACATTAAAGCTTCTTTATCTCCAGTTTCTTATTTTTTTAATTATTTTAGATGAATGTTTATCTGCAGCTTTTTCTTCATCACCTTTCCTTTTTTTTTTTTTTTTTTCCTTTTCCTTTTTCTTTTTCTTTTTCTTTTTCTACAAAATCACCTTCATAGTTTTATCAAGAACACCGAAAGCTTTTTTCACTTTTTTTTCCCTCCTCCACATCATTTTGATGGTCTCTTTGTTTTCCAATCGATAAGTGGAAATCTACAAGAAAAATTACTTTACATCATAAAATCTCATGCTATTGTTTCTTTTTTTTTTTCTTTTAGATTAACGAGTTTAATACCCGTGATTGCACGGGGAAGGAAGAAAAAAATAAATAAAAAAACTGAGTATTATATGATAAAAATAGTTGGTTAAGATAATATTATATTTATAATAAGTATAATTCTTCCCAAAACTCTTTTCCAACAGTGAAGATGCAAAATCAAAATGAATACTACAACAATAATAAAACGACAAAAAAAGGAAAGAAGAAAAAAAATTTATGTAGTCATACTCATTTAAAGAAAAAATTAAAACAAAAAAAGCAGAGAAAAAAAAGAACAAAAATCTTTAGACTCAAAAGAATCGGAAAAAACTAACCCTAACAAAAAAATTATAACAAATAAAATATATCCCATTTTCTCCTTTTTTTGACTGTTTTTAAAAAAAATGAATTTTTTTTATCACGTTATATACATGCAAAACTTTTAAAAAAATGATTTTAAAATATAAACAAAAACAACAAAAAAAGACAAAAAAAAAAAAAAAATTTGCATGTAGAATCCTTAAAAAAAAAAGGGTCTTTTAAAAATAGAACAAAAAACAAAAAGGCAAAAAAAACCCCCAGAAAAAAAAATCCGAACTCAGATAAAAATCGTTTTCAAAAATAAAAAAAAAGGCAATGTGGAAAAAACACAATATCACAATAGATCAGAATGTAATGTCTAAAATTTAACGTAAAAAAAAAGGCAAAATAATATTAAGAAAATAAAACTCTAAATAGGGGAAAACCGGCAGCACACTGTAGGAAAAAAAAACAGAACTAAAAAAGAGGTGTAAAATGATATTATACTGTGTGGCAGCAGGCAATTTCTGCATAATAGGGGTAAAAATATCAACTCACTGCATAGAAGGAAAACCACTAAATCAGCGGGGCAAAAAATTCTCTGCACTGTAGACAAAACAGTAAAATATGTAAGGACAAAACTGTCCTTCCACTGAGATAAGCCAAAATTAGCACTTAGGATATGGGCAAATCGGCAGTTTATATAGAAAAAAGCACACTACTGGCATTACCGTAGAAAAAAAAACTAAATAGCAAAAGCAACAAAAAAAAAAAAAACAAAAACAAAAATCCATGTTCATTAAACAATGAAATAAAATATTGCATTATTTACTGTAGTAAGCAGCAAAAGTAAAAAATAAACATAATAAAAATCACTATTCAATGAACAGTGAAATCCATTTACTGTAGCAAGCAGCAAAAAAAAATCATTTACTGTAGCAACAACACAATAAAAAAAAATAAAACCAAAATCACTGATTACTAAACAGTGGAAAATATACCACTCCTTTAGTATATACGAGTTAATACCCGTACGTTGTAGGGAATGAGAAAAACTAATAAAAAAAAATGAATATTATATGATAAAAACAGTTGGTTAAGATAAATATTATCTATAATCAATATAATTCTTCTCAGTCTCTTCCAACAATGAAGATGCAAATCAAAATGACAATAGTACTAACAATAATAAAAATGAAAACAAAAGCAAAAAGAAAAAAAATATTATGTGGTTATACTCTTTAAAGAAAAAAAAAAATTATACAAAAAATAAAGCAGAAAACAAAAACAAAAAAAAGGAACAAAAATCTTTAAATCAAAAGAATCGGAAAAAACTAACCTTAACAAAAACATTATAATAAATAAAATATATAACTCATTTTCTTCGTTTTACTGTTTAAAAAAATAAAATATTTTTTATTAGGTTATTACATGCAAAAACTAAAAAAAAAAAATGATTTCTAAAATCTAAACAAACAAACAAAAAAGAAAAAAATTGCATGCAGAATCCTTAAAAAAAAAAGGGTCTTTAAAAAAATAGAACAAAAAGAACAAAAAAAGACAAAAAAAAAATCCGAAATAAAGATAAAAAAATTTAAAGTAAAAATTGTTTTAAAAAAAAAAAAGGACAAAGTGAGCAAAAACAAATACAACAAATAGATCGAAATCTAATGTCTAAAATTTAACGTAAAAAAAGGCAAAATAAGTGAGGACAAAACCGTCCTTCCATTGTAGATAAGCCAAAATCAGTACATAGGATAGGGGCAAATCGACAGTTAATGTAGAAAAAAACAGCTACTGTGCATACGTAGCGAAAAAAGAACCATACAGCAAAGCAACAAAAATTAAAAAAAAAAACAAAAATCACTGTTATTAAACAGTGAAATATTACATCTTTTTACTATAAAAACAACAACATTAAAAAAAAAAAAAAAAACAACTGTAGTAAAGCACAAAAATTAAAAATAAAATATCTACTGAGCAATAAAACAAAGCAGTAAAAGTTTAAAAAAAACAAACATAACAAAGCACCAAGTTAATAAAAAAAAAAAAAAAAAAAAAAAAAAAAATCAATAAAAAAAAAAAAAAAAAAACAAATAAAAAAAAAAAAAAAAAAAAAAAACAAAAAAAAAAAAAAAAAAAAAAAAAAACAAAAAAAAAAAAAAAAAAAAACGAGCAACAGGGAACAAAAAAGAAAGACAAGAAAAAAAAAAAAGGAAAAAAAAAAAAAAAAAAACTGTTCATTGAACAGTGATTGGGGACAGTGGCCAGAGCAGCCCAGGGGGTAAAATGGGCATTTCACTGTGCGGCGTCCAACCAAAAAAAGAAGAAAACAGAAGGGCAAAATCGTAATTTCACTGTGCGGGACTGTGTATTCCTGTAGCTAAGCCTGCGAAATGAGAGGGGAAAAAAAAAAAGACACTGTGCTTTACTGGAGAAGGAACAAGGAAACCACCTCTCCTTTAGTTATGACGATTTTAATACCCGTACGTTGTACGGGAATGAAGAAAAATAAATAAATAAATTGAATATTATATGATAAAAACAGTTGGTTAAGATAAATATTATAATTATAATCAATCTAATTCTTCTCAAGATCTCTTCCAACAATGAGATTGCAAATCACAAATGACAATAGTACTAACAATAATAAAAATGAAACAAAAGCAAAAGAAAAAAATATTATGTGTTTACTCATTTAAAGAAAAAAAAAATTATACAAAAATAAAGCAGAAAAACAAAAATAAAAAAAGGAACAAAATCTTTAAACTCAAAAGAACGGAAAAAAACTAACCTTAACAAAACATTATAATAAAATAAAATATATAACTCATTTTCTTCTTTTTTTACTGTTTAAAAAAAAAAATTTTATTAGGTTATATACATGCAAAAAACTAAAAAAAAATGATTTCTAAAATATAAACAAAACAAACAAAAAAGAAAAAATTGCATGCAGAATCCTTAAAAAAATAGAACAAAAGAAACAAAAAAGACACAAAAAAAAAAAATCCGAATAAAGATAAAAAATTTAAAGTAAAAAAATTGTTTTAAAAAAAAAAAAAGGACAAAGTGAGCAAAAACACATACAACAACTAGATCGAAATCTATGTCTAAAATTTAAACGTAAAAAAAGGCAAATAAGTGAGGACAAAACCGTCCTTCCATTGTAGATAAGCCAAAATCAGTACATAGATAGGGGCAAAATCGACCAGTTAATGTAGAAAAAACAGCTACTGTGCATTACCGTAGGAAAAAAAGAACCATACAGCAAAAGCAACAAAATAAAAAAAAAACAAAACAAAATCACCGTTTATTAAACAGTGAAATATTAATCTTTTTACTATAGTAAAACAACAAAAATTAAAAAAAAAAAAAACAACTGTAGTAAAGCAACAAAAATAAAAAATAAAAATATCTGCTGAGCAATAAACAAATCAAGTAGTAAAAGTTATAAAAAAAACATAACAAAGCACCAAAAGTTAAAAAAAAGAAAAAAAAACAAACAAAACAACAACAGCAAAAGTAAAAAAAAAAAAAAAATTAATTAAATAAATACAACAACAACAAAAGTAAAAAAGGAAAAAAAAACACAACAAACGTAAAAAAAAAAAAAAAAAAGAAAAAAAAAAAGAAAAGAAAAGTAAAAATAAAAACACCAGCAGCAAAAAAAAAAAAAAAAAAGAAAAAAGAAAAGAAAAGTTAAAAAAAAAAACACAGCAGCAAAAAAAAAAAAAGAAAAAAAAAACTGTTATGAACAGTGAATGGGGACAGTGGCAGAGCAGCGGGGACAGGACAGCGCGCAGAGCAGCCCAGGATGGTAAAATGGCATTTCACTGTTCGGGTTCCAAAAAAAGAAGAAAACAGAAGGGCAAAATCGTAATTTCACTGTGCGGAACTGTGTATTCCTGTAGCAAGCCTACGAAATGAGAGGAGAAAAAAAAAAGACACTGTGTGTTTTACTGGAGAAGGACAGGAAAACACCACCTCTCCTTTAGTATATGTATAATAATAATAATAATTCCTCTCCTTATTATTTTTTTCAGTTATTTTGTGTTTTCTGTTTTCCTTGAATCATCTGATTTTTATGTTAATTTTTCTGTTAAGTGAAGAATTTTAATTTTGATTTTATGAAATTTTTCATCAAAATGTAGGAATAAACTAAAGATTTGGAGCTGAGATCAGTCAGGGTAAAAGGTCGAGAGATCATGGAGGGGGGAGACTTGGAGCTGGAGGTAGATTTTTTAGATCTGACAATGGGTTTGGACTTTCAAGTATTTGAAACCTGAAGGAAAGAGAAAAGGGAGAAAAAAAAAAGTCAAAAAGTTTTGCCATGTTGAATGATGAATTTCCTCGTAAGCTTAGATGACTCGATATTTAGTTGTCACGAAAGATCGGGTGACAACGTCAGGAATGGAAAAGTAGATTGTATGATAAAAGGAAATGCAAAATGTGAGGGAAAAGACTATTAGAAGAAAGGGGGAAAATAATTTTTAAGGCTCCGTTTGGGGACCCATTTGGAGACAGGTGTTTAGAGGTTAGAGATGGTTGAGTTTGAAAATATACGTTTGGTGAAAAATAAATTGTTAGAGTGAAAAAGTGTAAAATCTTAAAATGTGTTGGAAAAAAGTTAACAATATGGATCTTGTTTTTTTCCTCTCGAAATTCTATGCAATTTAAAAAAAAAAAATCATCTCATTTCAACTTGAAACAATAAAGTTATAGACTTCAATGTTTGAGTTATTAAAAATATTTGAAAAAGTGAATAGTAAAATTAGAGGAAAATGACAAAATAACTTTTGGAAACATAATTTCCCAATGCATCCCCACGGAGCCTTAAGAATTAATGCAATTTTTGCTGTGGCTTCTTTTATGGTTTAAAATCTCCATTTGGTAATGGGAAAAAAATAAAAAAAATTTTTTGTGATAAGGTAATTTGTGATGCACTATTCCTTTTTTGTTAAACTCTCTAGTTGTAAATTGAAAAAAAGAAATCCCCGTTGTGCCGTTGTTTTATTTAGGGTTAAACTCTCCTGTTTGGTAGAGGAAAAAATATATTTTTATATATGCATTTTGTGGTGTGGTTTTCATTTAGAGTTAAATCCCCTGGGTGTAAATTGGAAAGAAATAAAAATCCCCTGTTGTCCTATAGTTTCATTTAGGGTTAAAATCCTTAGTTTGGTAAATGGAGAAAAAATTAAAATAAATTTGCGTTAACGCTTTGTGGTGTGATTTTCGTTATTGCCAATGGAAAAAAAAATAAAAGTATCAGCTGGTTTGCACTATGACTCTAATTGAAATATATGAAAGTCATGGCGAATGCTGTCATGATATTAACAGCTGGACGGTTTTGTAGGACTAGTTCTCACATGTGAAATACTGAGGCTAACACCAGTATTCATATGAGCGATAGCTTAGTAAGTATACCAAATAACTTTTCCACATAAAAATTACTTCTCGTTAATTTTAGCCTAGGACCCTGGAGTATGATGTTAATCTCGTGCCATTAGAACCCTTACTTTTATGTATGGCCGCTTTCTTGGAACTCTTCCTCAATGATTTGGCCCTTTAAACTGTATCTCATTGATTCTGATTAACATAAGATTTCACACATACATAAAATAACTCCTTTTCAAAACATAACAATAATAAATAACAACTGAAAACATGCTTCAAACATAATACTGCTCAAGTGATATAATGGAAGATATACTTACATCAACACTGCTTGCTAGATAACAATTCTCTCAATCTTTTTTTTTTTTTTTTCCCCTTTCTGTCTGTCTCCACGTCTCACATTTCTACTTATATTCCGAATGGTTGCTAAGGAACTCTATGTATAAAATCAGAGAATCTTGGATGACAAGGTTTATCCAATTGGATAAATATGATGCTTGAACAACGTGGCAACTAATTGATAGACTTGGAGACTTGATAGCTAGCACATGACTCATGGGTGAGTCTTATCTCAAGCATCCAAAATTAATCATTATCTCTTACAAAATAATAAGAGTAAAGTACTTTACAATAAAATTATAAATATCAAAAGGCAATATTTACTCTTAAACTTACTGTTACCAGAATAATTGAACAAGCTCATCACCTGGCTTTTTTCCAATATTATCTCTCCTCTTCTATTATAACAGTAAATATCCTAACTAACTTCCTTCATTTCTTCAACATCCTCCTTAAGTTGGTGCGTAGACATCTATCAAGCCCAACTTGCTGACAAGGAGTTCAAAATTAGGTTTGAACAATCCTTTTGTTAGGATATCTGTTGTTTGCTGTGTTGTTGGAACAAATGGCATGCAAATAACTCCGGCCTCCACTTTCTCGTTAAGAAAATGCCTGTCAATCCCGACATGTTTGGTTCGATCAAGTTGCACCGGGTTGTGCGCTATGTTGATTGCAGCATTGTTGTTATAGTAGAACTTCATTGGAAGCTCTGTTGGTTTCTCCAATTCCTCCAATATACGTTGGAGCCATAGGATCTTGCACACACCATTTGACATTGGACGATACTTAGCTTTGGCACTGCTACGTGCTACAACATTTTGTTTTTTGCTCCTCTAAGTCACAAGATTTCCCCAAACATAAGTACAATTGCAGGTGGTGGACTTCCTATATGTTACTGAGCCTGCCCAATCTGCATCCGTGTAGGCTTCAACCATCCCTTGTTCACTTTTCTGAATAACAAACCCTTTCCTGGAGAACTTTTCAGATATCTCAATATCCGGTAGGTGGCTTCAAGGTGTTCCTCGTATGGAGCATGCATAAACTGACTTACTAGGCTGACAGCGAAAGCGATGCCAGGCCTTGTATGTGACAAATAATCAGCTCTTCCCTACAAGCATGGGTATTGACCTGCGTCAACTAGATCTCCTTCCTTGCTATCTCCAAGTTTCTTGTTGAATCAATAAGTGTGTCGGCTGGCCTACAGGCACTCATCCGCGTCTCCTTGAAAAGATCTAAAATATATTTTCGTTGTGAGACCACTATTCCTTTCTTGGATCGAGCCACTTCCATTTCAAGGAATTATTTTAGAGACCCTAGGTCTTTGATCTCGAACTCAGTAGCTAGACTTGCTTTCAGTCGCTCCATTCTTCTGGGTCATCTCTTGTGAGCATGATATCGTCCACGTAAACTATCAACACCATCACTTTTCCACTTTCCGAGTGTTTGATGAACATGGTGTGATCGGTTTGTTCCTGACTGTAGCCTTGTTTCTTCACGGAGCTGATTAATTTCTCGAACCAAGCCCTCAATGATTGTTTCAGACCATAGAGTGACTTTCTAAGCCTACATACTTTCATCCCAAACTTCTGTACAAAACCAGGTGGAGGATCCATGTATACCTCCTCTCTAAGTCCCCTTTCAAAAAAAAAATTTTAACATCCAACTACAACAATGGCCAATCAAAGTTTACTACAAGCGATAAGAGTACCTGAATCGTATTCAGTTTTGCCACCAGTGCACACGTAATCAAGTAGTTGATGCCATAAGTCTGTGTAAAACCTTTAGCCACCAATCTTGCTTTATACCCGTCTAGAGTTCCGTTCGACTTATACTTTGTGGTAAACACCCATTTGCAGCCTATGGTCGCCTTTGCCTTTGGTAGAACTTCAACTTCCAATGTTTGATTCTTCTCTAAAGCCCTCATCTCTTCAAGCACTGCTTCTCTCCACTCTGGAACTGCTAGAGCATCATGCACAGTTTTAGGAATCTCCACACAAGAAAGTAGAGAAGTAAAAGTAGAAAAAGAGGGTAAAGACTCTTATAGGAGATGAATTTAGACATGGGATACAAGGGATGACTCGTACAAGTTCTTTACCTTTCCTAAGAGCTATGGGAACCTTTAGGTTTGTGAGTGACATGTTTGGAGACTCAGGGTTAGGCTGAGAGTTACCTGAGGGTGTTTGGACTTGGCTTGGTTCAGATTCATGGTGGGGTAGGGAGGCGCTGACTCTTTTTTAAACTTGTTTCTTTTCTTCCAGCACCTGTACTATTGCAATCTAATGGTGGCCTTCCAGAGATATCCGCCCTTGTTATTGACACAGAAGCCTGCTTTTCCTTTTTGGCTTGTTTCAATTTTGAAATTGAATTTGGACACCATCTTGTTCTCCAATAAACTATTAATTTTTTCAACAAATGTTTTTTTTTTTTTAAATTGAATTTTGATCATCTCCTTTTTTCAAAAACGCATGTTCTTTTTTTTTTTTTTTTTAATCAATTTTTCAAAATTTGAACTATTTTCAGATTCAAATATGCCACCAATATTTTTTAAAAGCAAGAGATCTTTGAATCCCCAAGGGAAGAATCCGAGTTTTCAAAAATTGAATTATTTTTAGATTCCTGCAAAGGAGAATCTCAGATAGGAAAAGATGGTGAAAATCCAGAATCAAACCTGTTGGAGAAAAGAAGTGATATTTTGAGAGTCATAGTGAAAACAACCGAATCTTCCTTGGTCTGATTCTCCCCCTGAAGATGAGTAGGAAAAAACTTTTGATTTTCAAAAAAGGTTCATCCATGGTAACAAACATTCTTTTTGAACCGGGCTCAAAACACTTATACCCCTTCTAATTAGGTGCGTAGCCACAAAAAAAACACTTCCTAGCCCTAGGATCTAACTTTCCTCGCCTCCGTTGTTGTGAATGAATACAGTGCAACCAAAAATTTTAAAGGGTAAAGAAGATACTAGCCTACAGTTAGGATAAAGATTTTAAAATGGCAGGAGTTTAAATCCCAAAATTTTGGAGGGCATTCTATTAATAAAAAAGTAGCCGTAGAATCGCTTCCCCCCCCCCCCCCCCCTCCCAAAGTATTTGTTACATTAATTGTGAAAAGTAATGCCCGGGCGATTTCAAGAAGGTGCTTATTTATCCGCTCGGCTACATCGTTTTGTTGTTGGTTATCGGTACAAGAACTTTGATGTATAATGTAATGACTAGTTTTTTTAGCATTTATGATTTCTTCTTTTAGAAAATTTGTTGTACCTTGAGGGTTTATGAAAAAGCTCTTCGGGTTTTTGT
>CM019740.1:24466774-24593709 GCA_009761775.1 Ficus carica
GGAGGTCCACGGGTTGCTAGTGCAGATCCTTCCAATATTGGGGCTGAGTTTTGAGATCCCATCATTACCTTCTTTCTGCTTTCTTCACGTCTAACTTCTGAAAAAGCTTCTCTAAGGTTCGGAAGGGGCTTGGTTCCCATCACTCTCCCTCGAACTTCATCCAGATTTTTGCTGAGACCGAGAAGGAACTTGAATGTCCGTTTCTGCTCCAAAATTTTTCTATACAGGGCTGTGTCTTCAGGGCATTTCCGGGAGTAAACTTCAAACATATCAAGGTGCTGCCAATGACGAGAAAGGGTGTTGAAGTATTGGGTTACCGTGAGGTCTCCTTGGTGTAGATCATGCAGCGCAGCTTCAATCTCGAACAATTCTGATGTATTTTCAGAACTCGAATATGTCTCCCTTGCGGCATCCCAGATTTCCTTTGCTGTCCCATACAAGAGGAAATTTTCTCCTATCTCGTTAGTCATTGAATTGATCAACCACGACATCACCATGTAATTCTTCTCGTCTTCCATGTTCGAAACTTGGGATTATTTCTCTCTGGTATTATCATTTCACCTGTGAGATACTCATCCTTGCCTTTTCCGCAGATAAACATCATTACGGACTGCGACCATTGAAGGTAGTTGTGCCCGTTGAGTTTGTGACCAGTGATGAGAAAGGATGTGCCTTCGGATCCTCCAGGATTGCTTGTAGCTAGGATAATTTCTGGATTGGAGGTAACCTCAGAGGCAGAGCTTTGTCTCTCAGTAGCCATGCCGTATTTAGTCATGGGAAAAGAAATTGATTTCACAACCGATATATCTCTGATACCATGAAGAATTTCTGAGAGAGTGAAATATTTCTCATACTTCTGAATGAAACTTACAAGCCAAATAAATAGGCCATGGTTGCAATCTGCAGACCATAATGCCCGGATACAATCAAGCCAAAAAAGAAGAAATCTTCCCAAAAAATCAGGAAAGACAACTGTAGAATCTGGTCGTATAAAACCAGATTCTCCTTATTAAAAAACATATCAAAAATAACTTATTCAATCCCTAAAATTAACTAACTTTGAGCACAATTTCAACACCCTGTTGTCTCAATTCTTAGAACTTCTTTTTCTTGACTTGATGGGTTGGAGAAAGTATCAAAATGGCACTAAGATTACAACTTTTAGTTTTTCCCGAGTGTTTTCTCGATTATCATTTTCATTCATATCATTCCTTCGAATTTTTAACAGGTGACACGCCTCCGAGGTCTTAAGCACTAGTAATTGTTGATCACTTGTAAGTCTGGTATCTTCATTTGCAGCTCTTTCGGATAATATCACACCCTTTTCTTAATTTCATTTCTTTATTTTTCCCTTTTTCAATTCTATTTTAGGATTCTAAGGGTAGCCAAAGGCCTCAAGGATTCAAATTTACAGATCAAGCTGGAGTCAATCTGTCATGAAATTCATCACTTCAGATATTTGCTACTTTACTTGCGGTGTGAACTCGGTATATCATTCTTGCTGCTTGAGGCTTTTGTTTTGTTCTCCTTTTGTTAACCATGTTGACTCTATGCCGAGTTGAGCAAACCAATTCTGTCTTTAAATTTGTGGTTCTCTTTCTATACCGAGTCTTTGTGTGGTTAATGTAGCGAATTTTGATGTGTTTGGCCTGAAATGCTTTTTTTTTTTTTTTTTCCTGTCTAGTTGAACTCAACTGTTCTGCCTTTTATCACCAATGTTTGATCACATTATTTTATATTTCTCCCAAGGAAAAATCCTACTGCTCAGGAGAAGCTGCTTACATATAATTAGGATTAAATTTTTTATTTTTTTTTTCTTCTTGTTGGCTTTAAAGATTTGTACTATTTGACAGATTTTAAGATTTTATGGTGATTTTTTTTTAATTTTTCTCCTCTTACATGTTCAGAAAATAACATGTCCTGTTTTTCAAAACAGGGTCAGCACTTGATACATTGCCTTCCAATTCTGCTCCCTTGATTCTTCACGAAATTTCTATCTCCCTTCCTAATGGTTTGGAGAAAAGCTTCAAAATATGAGTTCCTAAATGCTCGTGGGCAGTGGCTGCTAATTACTCTTTAGCGCTACTCTGTTGTCCTTCACACATTACTCATCTAATTCTTGCCCTCTTCCTAAACTAGGGACCGATCTCGATTCAATAAGTTTTTTTTTTTTTTTTTTTTTTTTTTTTTTTTTTTTTTAACTTGTGGGTTAGGGATTCGAACTCTGAACCTTTATCTTTAGATGCAGTCAGGTACGGTATTATTACTCGGCTATGCCTACAATCACGATTCAATAAGTCATTAATATCACTCATAATCAACTAATTTTTCATAAAAATTAGCTGGATGATTTTTTATTTTTTATTTTTTAGTTACCTAATCTAATAGATGGCTGAAATTTTTTTTAATTAAACAAAATTGTCATTTGTCATTTTTCCGTTGGTCAATCTATGATTAACTAATGGTCAATCAGTGATTGACTATGAAATTTAGTAATTTATGTTATGGTCAATCAGTTAATCACTGATTAACCAAATTAACAATATTTTGTGGTTAAATCACTAATTGACTATTTTTAAGAAAGTAATTAAATTAACACCTATTATGTGGTTAACTCACTAATTGATCATTTTTTAGAAAATTGATTACGCATTTAGTGAAGAAAAAAAAGGGACATTTAACTAATATTTAAAAACTTTGGCCATTTATTAAATAAATTTTTTGAAAAAAAGTATTTAAACTATAACTCCATTTTATTTATTAGCATAATTTTATAATGAGTTGTTTACATTAGATGTCCAAATTCGAGATGTTGATTTGAAATTTGTCTATTTTTCTTTTTATTTACATAACGTCTAAAAGAGTAATTTTAAGACAATATTACCCTTTATAAAGAATGAAAAATTAGCAAATAAAGAAACTACCAAAAAAAAAAAAAAGGAATCTAAGACCCAAAGATTGGCTAAGTTGATTTACCGAAATTACTAAAAGAAATGGTTTAAAAGGAAAGTTTGAATTTTTTTTTTATCATAAAGAAGGTACAATATTCATAATGAATCAAAAAGGGAATGTTTTCTCAAAATCAGATTTCATATTAATAAGAATAAACTAAATAAAGAAAAAGAAACATCTAAAAAAAAAATCTTTCACATAATGAATCAATTTTAATCATAAATATAGGTTCAATTTTATTTCTATCAATTTATATAAGTAATAGTGTTTTTTCTTAAAGAATTTGATAACATTAATTTTGTTATTCTTCAATTTGTTTGGTTGAGGCTTAAATTATAACCATTTAATTTGTAGTAGATTACTCAAATAAATAGATTTTTTCGTAAATAATTCATTGGCTTTTTATATGAAAAGTGTGAATATTTTAATTTTATCAATCTTTATCTTAAATATTTTTGTTGTGTTTATTATTTGGTCTGAATCATCATCTTTATGGTAAATATTTTAAATTTGTTAGAGTTACTTTGATATTTATAACTAATTTTGATTTTATTAAAGGTAATTCACATATATCAACAAAAAAATATTCATATTAAAGTAAAAAAAAAAGGTATAATATAAAGAATCTGTATAAAAAAGAAATGATGACATTTATAGTAAAAAGAATCAAATAGGTTACTATAAACATTATTTTTTGAAAATAGACTATACATAGTATAGTTAAAAAATAAACATATTTTAAAATGGAAACTCTAAAAATAGATCTTTTTCTCTAATTATTTCTTTAATAATTTTACCCACACTCACTGGCAATCACAACTGGATTAATTGATCTCTCTCACTTTATATATATAACTAAAGCGATTAGGGTTGACGGGCGTTGACTGAAGGCATCTGTGCGTTGGACGATTTTGCCCCTCAAAATTTACTTGCAGCTTCTTTGTGTACAGTGTGTTGCCTTTTTTGCCCCCTCAAATTCTAACTTTCAGTTCCATCTTCTCTCTCTGCTGTCGCTTCGCCTTTCTATGTTTTTTGGAACTCTCAAATTTTTTTTTATTCTTCTCTCTCTCTCTCGCTGACTTTCTCTATCATATTATTTTAACCTTCCTTTTTCTCTTCTCTGCTTGCCGTTTGCTTTCTCTTTCCGCCTTTCTCTGTTTTTTTTTTGGAACTCTCAATTTTTTTTTTGCTTTTTCTCTCTCTCTCTCTCTCGCTTGCCTTTCTCTATCTTCTTCTTTTCACATTCATTTTTCTCTCTCTGCCGCCTTTTGCTTTCTTTTCCCTTACATCAAATGCTCTTTTTTTTTTTTTTTTGCTTTTCTCTCTCTCTTTCTCGCAGATAAACGAAATAAAAGACTTTAAAAGAGGACATGAAGTATTGTTCATTATTTGCTACGTGGCAAAGTATTAAAACATAAACCCAATATAAATATATCTAAAATCTAAAAGAATCATCCTCCAAAAAAAAAAAAAAAAAAAAAAAAAAAAAAAAAGAATGAAAAAGAAGAAACGAAACGACATTAAACTCTAATAGGAAACGTCTGTCTTTCTAAAAAATGACATAAACATAAATGATATTTAGTTATACAAAAATGACATTTCCTTTTTAAAATAGTAAAATTTATTTTTATGCCTAACTTTAGTGTAAATTTATCGTTTGATCTTTTTTTTTTTTTTTTTTTATAAAATTTTGATTTGGATTTTTTTTTTTTTGTTTTTGTGATTTAAAAAATTCTAAACTCTTTGAAAAGGGCAAAAATAGTCTTTTTATTTTTTTTGAATGGTAAACGTCATCAAACTTTTAAAACACAAAAGACATTTGTTTCTCAACATAAATGACATATCTTCTTTCTACCAAGCGATCCATTGTAAATGACATGCCGTTTTATGTACAACATTATACATATACTAAAATGATAGACTGGGAAACTATTCACCGTACAGTAATAATAGTGAATTGTGGGGTTTTTTTTTTTTTTCATTTTTTCTGATTCTGCTACAGATTCTACAGTAACGTTACAGTAAAATAACGTTTTTTACCCTTCAATTCGCCTGCATTTTCCCGGCTGCACAGTAACTTACCGGTTTTGCCCTTTTGGCATTATCCGGCCATTAGAGAGAGAGAAAGTAAATTATATTTTATTAAATTATTTTCAATTATAAAAAATAAAATTATATATGTTAAATAACATTGAAAATTTTAAATTATTGAATTAATAAAATTTAACGAAAAAAATAGAATAATACAGTTAAAGAATAAATTAATACAATTCAATTATATATTCAAAATAAACAAACAAACTAAAAAATATATAATTAAATAATAATTTACAGAAATTCCAAAATTAAAAAGGTCTATAAAATTATAATAAAATTAAAAATCAATAAATAAATTTTTAGTGTAATTAAACGTAATTATCAAATATATTTATAATTATTATAACTAAATTTTTTTTATATAATATATTAATATTATTATTTAAAATTAAATTTATAAAAAATATTTATTCTATTTCTAGATTTATTTATTGATTTAATTAATTTTGTTTAAATTTAATAAATTTGCTTAGGTTATTAAATTTTTTGACTATTTAAATTTAAAAGTTTTTAATTTTATTTATTCTTTCTGATTTTTAATAACAATATTATTATATTTATTCTAAACAACAAATCTTATACTTAATACTTTATTTTAATATTTGATATTATTATTTTTATTCTTTGACTTCTGTTATTTTTTTCTTCTTCTTTCTTTTTTAAACAAAATGTTCAATAAGTTTCTTTTATATTTATATCTATAATTTAGAAATAAATTTTTAAAATTTCTATTCATGTTTACGTTTATTGTTAATTTAATTGGTTTTTATTTTATTAAATTTACCCTACAACTTGTTATCCCTTTGAATTTTTAAATTTTATTTATTATTTAAACTTTTTTATTTCAAGAAAATTAAGCATATAAATATAAATATATGTACTTTAATATATAATAGTAAATACTAAAAAAATATACTTACTGTAATTATAATCTATATCTTAATTAACTATTTTATTATATAATACCTAATTTTTTCATTTTTATTTTTCTTCCTTCCCTGTATAATCTATATTTTAATTAACTGTTTTTATTATTAAATACTTAATTTTTTTATTTTTGTTTTTTCTTCCTTCCCCGTGTAACACACTGGTATTAAACTCGTACTTTCTAAACCCACTCTTGATTGAATACAATTAGTCAGTTTATCTCACACTCCTAATTATTTCGACTTCACAACATGAAACAAAAGAGATAGGTGGAAAAATAGTCTTTTAATTGAAGTATTTTGTTTAATAAGTATCCTAAATTCTGTAAAAGCAGCATAGTGGCCTTCCTTAAAAATGGTTATCAGTTAAGGATTGATCATATAATTGACTGAAATCAATATGTATTGAACCAATATGGATCCATGATTTATTGGTTGAATCACTACACTACTATAAAAGTTGGGCTAACACGACGGAAAAATACACGACGATTTTTGTGAAACCATCGTCTTAAATAGGATTACACGACGGTTAGGTTCAAACGTCGTGTAATTCACGGTTTTTTATAATCCCTACCAGCAGCCCTCTTTTTATCTTACAGAACTTTTCCGCAGCCGCAAAAAACATTACGGAGACTTGTACACCAGATCCTCCGCTGCCACGTCCACCAAACCAACACTCTCTTATAGTAATTATTTGTAAGTATTGATTATTACTTACTCTTTGAGTTATTTAATTTGTATTGGTGAATTAATGTAGATATTTTAGATATCTAAAACATTAAATTTCTTGTTTTTTTTTTTTTTGTTTTTTTTTTTGAAAGTATGATTTGTTAAATTATTCGAAAGCTTAATATGTGGTTTTTTTAATTACAAAAACTTGATTCTTGAATGAATTGTATGATCTTTAATTTGGATTTAGGCCGGGTTCTTGCAAAGCATCGAAAATGGATGTGGGCTAATATATTGACTAGAAAATATCGAGATGGTATTGAAGAATTTTTCTCATTTGCCAAAACTCACATGAAAAATGATAAGATTCGATGTCCTTGTGGGGATTGTGGAAATCATAGATCTCATTCAGTTGATGAAGTTAGAAGATATTTGCTTGTCTGTGGGATTATTTGTTCATACCAAACATGGTATTTACATGATGAAATTTGTTTGAATTCAATATCAAACAACAAAGGAAAAGAACCCATTGTTGAGGAAGATGTAAGAGATAATTTGTTTGATCTGGTTAATTAATTTGGACGAACAGTTTGTGCATCGTTCGGAGTTATTTGATGCAATGATGAATGATGTCGAGATGCCCTTGTATGACGGGTGCACTAAATATACGAAATTGTCCGCATTGGTCAAATCATGGAACATGAAGGCATCAGGGATGGACAAATTCTAGTTTCACGACTCTTTTAGAATTTCTAAGAGAGGTTCTACCGGTTGATAATAAAATACCAGCTAGTATGTATGAAGCTAAGAAGACGTTGAGTACTTTAGGAATGGAATATGAAAAAATTCATGATGTCCAAATGATTGCGCCCTTTACGGAAATCGGTATGAGGATTTGAATGAATGCCCGGTTTGTAAGGAGTCAAGATGGAAGAAGGGCAAGAAGCCAACGAATGGTAGCAAAAGAGTGTCGGCAAAGGTGTTATGGTACATTCCTCTGGCACTGCGTTTGCGGCGTTTATTCCGTAATGCCGATCATGCCAAGAATTTGACTTGGCACCATGATAAACGTGTTGAAGATGGCATGTTAGACATTCAGCTGATGCACCACAATGGAAGACTTTTGATGCCGATCATCCTGAATTTAGTGCGGAAACACAGAATCTACGTCTTGGTTTGTCAGCGGACGGAATGAACCCATATGGTAATATGAGTGGTAGGCATAGTGCTTAGCCCGTCATACTTGTCAACTACAATCTCCCTCTGAAGTTGAGCATGAAGAAGAAGTTCTTGATGTTGACTTTATTGATCTCTGGTCTTCAACAACCAGGGAATGACATTGATGTATACTTGACACCGCTAATCGATGATCTAAAGAGCTTATGGGAAAGGGGATCGAAGTTAGAGATGCTTACCGTCAAGAGACATTCACACTCCATGCAATGTTGATGTGAACAATTAATGACTTTTCCGCTTATGGAAACCTATCTGGTTATTCAGTAAAGAATTCTATTGGTTGTCCCATTTGTATGAAAGAAACATCTTCCATCTGGTTGAAGAATGGTAAGAAAATCGTTTACCTTGGTCATAAGATATTCTTACCAAAAAAATCATCGATACCGCAAACAAAAAAGGCTTTCAATGGTAATACCGAAGAAAGAAATCCCTCCCCGGGTTTTGACGGGCGTAGATGTTTTCAAGATGGTTAAGGATTTAAAAGTAGTGCTCGGGAAAAGAAAACAAAAGTAACAAGGATACGGTGGTTGATGGACCTTGGAAAAAGAGGTCAATCTTCTACGAACTTCCATATTGGATGACACTTTTCGTTCGTCATTGCTTAGCTGTGATGCATATTGAGAAAAACGTTTGTGAATCAATAATGGGCACGTTGCTTGACATTCCTAATAAGAGCAAAGATGTTCAAAAGGCTCGGTTGGATCTTAAGGATTTGAAGATTAGACTTAACTTGCTCCCTACGAAAAGAGGGAATGCCATTTACTTATCTCCAGCAAAGTACACATTATCAAGACAAGAAAAAAGAAAGCTTTGTGAGTGGTTCACTTCTGTAAAAGTGCCCAACGAGTATTCTTCCAACTTCAAAAGGTTGGTGTCTATGAAGGATTTGAGGCTGATTGGAATGAAAACACATGATTGTCATATCTTGATACAACAATTATTGCTGTTTGTCTTGCGAGGAGTTTTAACGAAGGATGTGAGATTCGCAATTACCAAATTATGCTCATTTTTTAATTCGATATGCTCCAAGGTAATTGATCCATTTACACTAGATTCGCTACAATCAGAGTGGTTAAGATATTGTGCTTGCTTGAGAAATATTTTCCACCCTCCTTTTTTGACATAGTGATTCATCTAACGGTGCATTTAGTACGGGAAGTTAAGCTATGTGGACCGGTGTACTTGAGATGGATGTATCCTTTTGAAAGGTACATGAAGATTTTAAAGGGTTATGTCAAGAGCCGAAATAAGCCGGAAGGATGTATAGTAGAAAGCTACATAGCAGAGGAATCGGTCGAATTTTTGCTCCAAGTATTTGTCCAACGCGAAAGCAATTGAGTTGCCAAAGACTACAAACATTGACTCGAAAGGACTATCCGTCGGCATTCCATCGTCGGTAAATTGAGGTGAATGGAGCAAGCTTGTCTTCATACTTTACATAATAGGGTTGAAGTAGAGCCTTTTATTGAGGTTCACCTACAGGAATTAAGAGGTAGAATTCCAAAAAAGAGGAAGAAATGAAAAATGGTTGCAAGATGAACACAATCGGACCTTTCGTCTATGGATACGAAGACATGTCTTTCAGAATGATGGCTTTTCGCATGTAATAGCCGCTCTTTTGACTGAATCATAATTTCCTTGATAAGGAATATGAATGTTTATGTGAAATGCTTGATATGATTTTTATCAGAGTTTATTTGAGATCTTATAGCCTTATAAGACTCAATAATAGTTGCTTAGCTAAGCATAAGGCCTTTTGAGGAAAAAGGCAGAATAAAAATTTATGATTTTATTCCGGTCAATGTTTGACCAGAATAATTTAATGCATGATTGTGACGGTACTACAATATAGCAAGCAGTATGAAAATTATACTACGAAAAACCGTCATCACGGATGAAATAGTAAAAATAAGGTTCGAGACCACTCTAGAAAAATCAAGCACATTATTTAGAATAATGAGGGCTAAGTAGCTTTAAGTCATAAGAAAAATCAATACGCAGTCCAATAATACGCAGATGAATTCTGGACTGCAGTTCAGCATGAGAGTACTGTTATTAGATGAAAACAGTATTTTTAATATCTACATTAGTGTGAAAAATATACTGCATATTAGGAGAAAAGCCAAATGGAGCCCTAATGGGAGGACACCTCATCATGGATAATTATATGAATTTTTGGATTTTTGAAAAATGTAGAAAGAATTAAGTAGATAATTATGGAGATTACTTGGCCTCCAAGGGACCCTATCATGGCCGGCCACCTCATAGGACAATGAGCAAATATTTTTACTTTTGAGGTTAGATGTACAATTTTGAGAATAAAAATAATTCTAGAAAAAAAATCATTTTTCCACCTATAAATATGTGAGGTGGGTCAAATTGTGACCATTTAGTGAAGCCCTAACTTTCTAGTTCACTCTTAAGTCTCTCTTCCTCCCTAGGAACCGAAACCAAAAAGAAAAAAAAAAAAAAAAAAAAAAAAAAAAAAAAAGAAAGAGAAAGTGAGGGTAGGGTTTTTTTGAAGAGTAAAGCAAGGAGGAAAATTTTTGGATCCAAGTTTAGATCCAACTTCAAGGTGTTAATGTAATCTCCTAAAATCCCTAAGCCTCTGAATTAAGTTTTGATTCAAAGATTTATGTGTATTTCATGTTGGGTTTGTAAGAGCATAAGCTCACCCTTTACTTTCATACAATACGTTCAAAATGTCTAGTATATGCTTGATTAAGGTTTATTGGTCTTGACTTATGGTTTGATGTATGTTTTAGATAAGTTATGGTATGAATGTGTGCTTAGTAGGTGTTTATTATATATCCCCACATGCTTAAGAAGAAGCATGGTATGCATGAAGGATGGAGATGAAATTGTATAATGAATTAAGAATGAGAAACCAACGTAAAACCCTAAATTGGCAAAAGAATAACACACGGGTTGCATGGATGAGAAACAAATGCATGTTGATGGAAACTCTATGTAGTACACTGCATGTTTGATGTAGGCTCATGATTGTGACCGTTTGAGGTAGGGTGTGCGTAATTTTACGTAAAAATCAACAAAAGGTAAAACTGTCAGTTTTCGGGTAAAACTGGGCAGTAATCTGGAAATGGAATTTTGAGGACCTTAGAGGCCAAATTTGAAAAAGAGTAAAAACTAAAAAGTTGTAGAAAATTGAAAATCCTAGGGGGTAACGTGTATGGTTTTTAAAATAAGTCCCTAAAGGCCTCTGTTTTTATAAAAATCCAAACTTGGTCATGCCCAGTCCCTATGCACCGCCAGGCAGGTTCAACAAGGAAAAAGAGTAGCTTAAATACAGAACTGGGTTTTGAGCAAAGAATGAAAGTTGTAGGTTTTCAAGATCTAAAACTTTCATGAAGAAAACTTTTTCAAACTCCAAACAAATTTTTAAATAAAACTGGATCTTAAAAACTGAGCAGAAAACAGGAAAATCCTGCACAGAATTTTCAAAACAGTGCATGAACAGGCAATTCCTGCATATGCACTGATAACTGGGATTATGGGACTGTTTTCAGTAAATTCTTCCAGACTTAGACAGTTTTATTAAAAGCAGTTTAGAAAATGGTTAATCAAACAAAGTCCTGTAAACAAAGAGATAAATGAATCGAGCTAAGTTATAAGGTAACAATAGTAAGACGTATAGTCATTGGAAAGGTTACTAAATTTATTGGGTCAAAACTATTTTGAAAACATAGTCACAAGATGATGACCAATAGTAACCGGATAGGATACCAAGCTATTGGGTTGGGCCTAAAGCCTATGGTTACCAATAGTAACCTAATAGGGTATGACTTTAAAGGTAATTGGGCTTTAGTAACCCAATAGGGTTTTAATATAACTTGAGCTTATACCTAGGGTTTCTAATAGTAACCTAATAAGATGCTAAGTATGATTGGGCTTTGAACCCAAAGCTCATTAATAAATCAAACAAGATAATGTTTGATTAAAATTGGGTCATGTGCCCTAGGGTTACATTTAGTAACCAAATAAGATAGCATTGTGGTGTGTGGGGGACATGTAACTAGGATTACTAATGAATGCTGGTTGAGGATACCAGCATTGAATGCAATGATTTATGATAAGATAAGATGACACTTATCTTACGTCCTTTTTGAAACAGGGAAGTAACCTATTGTTGCAACCTGATTGGAGCAACAAAATCTAGGACGTAACCCATAAGTACAACTCCGCCTACAGCATAGGCAAAAAAATGTTTTTACTGCTTGTATTTTTCAAGCTCATGCATACATGTTGAGGTGCATATGATTTATGCTTTATTATTGTGGCATTATGAAGCATGCTTACTAATGATAAATTATTTGGTAAGAATGAGAACCCAGTTTCAAGTAAAAAACTGCTTATAAGTATGAATGTTTTTCAAGTATGAAATGGTTTTTCAAATATGTTTGAAAGTAAGAACAAGTCTTCAAGTATGATGGCAAGCAAGTTGTCTTGTGTCATACCGACCCGCTCTAGGTCAGGTTTGGTCCATGGTTTGAGTTGGATTGGACTGACTGCCCCAACCACTCCATGACTGCACGCCACGGTACGTACACTTATGTTAAGTAAGGGGTTCAAAAATGTGCTAACCTAAGGCATAATGAAAGCATAATTGGTTCATGCATTGTTCCATTATAAAATATTTACGGATTTAAAGTTGTACTTGCTGAGTGAAAGCTCACGACTTACGTTTATGCTATAGTTAAGCAACTTATCGGCAATCCTTGATACAAGACGATGGGGCTCAGCACGGCTAGTTGTGAAACTTGGGATGGGGACCGTTATGCGTTTTGTTATATTATATTGTTATTCATGAAATATGTTGTATGTAAGTTTGATACTTCAGTACTGAAGTAAGTAAGTATATGTGTGTGTGTGTGTGTGTGTGTATATATATATATATATGTAAGTATATAATGAGATAGATTTCAGTTTTAAGTGGTCAAAAAAAAAAAAAATCCATATTTCCACCAAGTTAAATAAGTTAAGTAATTATGTAAGATAAGTATGGTAACGGCTTATGTTAGGCGGGTCGTTACATCGCAAGACTTAATGAACCTCGTTAGAGGACCGTTGACGATAGTTACACGGTATACATCATACTTCGTCAATGGTTATACATTCTACACTTGTGAAAGAGATGAGAAGCATCCCGTTCATAATAGTGGTGTTAGTATCCATGCTAAGGCCATGCATATTTCATTTGCAAATGACAAGAATCTAGTCTATGGAACCATGAACTACTTCGGTTTCATTGAAAATATTTAGGAACTTGATTACTGTGGATTTCAAGTAGCACTCTTTAAGTGCAAGTGGGCCGACAATAATTATGTCAGGATTGACAATGATGGTATCACAGTGGTGGACTTTAGACGATTGGGATGCAAAAATAATCCATTCATTATGGCATCACAAGCAATCCAAGTATTTTATACAACGGATCCCAACAATTTAGAGTTTTCCTTAGTTATGCCGATGAAGCAAAAAATGATCCATGATGGTCAAGAAGATGAGGAAGATTGCTCCGACATTCCATCATTCACAAAGGGATTGTCACCGGTTGAGGAGATTGATGAATTCGATGATGATATTTCTTACTTGCTTCGACCCAATATTGAATGGACACGTGTTGAGGAAGCAAAGAAAAAAAAGAAAAAAACTTGAACGTTTTGTTATTTAATTTGTACATCATTACCATTTTATTTTAATTCAAGATGTATTATATTTATTTTGTTATGTTACTTGATCTATATTGAACCTTAATTTTGAACAGGGATCAATACTATATCCGTTTGGGTCACTTTTTAAATAATACACAGGTATTAGGCTGTGGGATGACAGGAGAAAAAAACTGTGATGAAAAAAGTGAACTACGTTTACACGACGGTTTTGGTCAAAAACCGTTGTGTAAGACTAGGATTACACGACAGTTTTTGACCAAAATCGTCATGTAAACCTAGGGTTACACGACGATTTTAAGCCAAAACCATCGTGTATAAACCGTCGTGTAAACCTAGGGTTACACGACGGTTTTGAGCCAAAACCGTCCTGTAATCCTCTGAAAATTTTAAAAATTTTCAAATTTCATGCTTTGAAATCCGCATGTAAACCCATTACTTAAATACACTTTCCTCTTCATTTATCATCATTTTCATCTTCAACCATCTGGACAACTCAAAGTTTTCTCCTACCAACCTCCTTCGCCCGCCCGCCGCCCCCTCTCTCCGGTCACGCCACCGTAGCCACCGCGGCTACCACCACCTACCACGCTCTCCTTTTTCCACAATCCGCTAGCATAATCCCCATTTTTTTCCCGCCTACACCATCGCCACCAACTCTCTCCCGATATTGCTCAATTTCTTGTTTTATAACAAAACTACGAACACACAAGGCTTTGAGTTGTTGCTTGGAGTGTAATTGTAGTGTTGTTTGAATGTTTTTTTTATTGTTGCACTTTGGAGATGAATGTTTTGTGCACGGTTTTGGCAATTTACACACATTTTTGAACATGGTTTCTGCCCAATACATGCTCGATGAAATGCCAAAATGGATTTTAGTTTTGGATAATCATATGGAATTTGATTCTAGTGTAGTGTGCTCGATTTTTTAATTGTTGCTCTATATTTTTGAATCTTTTGTGCATGGTTTTGGTACTTTACATACTATTTTCTACACGGTTTTTTTTTCGCATACCACATGCTCGATGAAATATCAAAATGGACTTTTATTTGGGATAATAATACAATTTTAGGTTTTTTATTGGTGAAATTAGTACATGATAAGTTTGTATAATTTTTTACCATTTTAAGTTTGTGGTGTAATGTGTGCTTGGTTTTGTTAAGGTTATTGATAGTGAATGTTAATTTGATTTGATTATATTGGTCCGCCATACTTATTTTTAATTTTTTTTTTATGTTGCAATAAATATAGGTGAGTGTTGGAATAAAACATGAGCCAAAATACAATGGAAGATTGCAAAAAGGGACGAGCACGAAGAAAAAACCCATTTAATCCCAATGTCGATGGCAAGCGAAGGGCAACTATAATGAAACACGTCTATATGGCAATAAAAAGAGGTGAATGAATTAAAGTCACCTTTGACGAGAAAAGACAACCAGAAGGGAAGCACGGTGATGAATTGATGAGCTGGATTGGTGTGCTCGCTCGATAGCACGTTCCAATATGGATACAAGATTGGAGATCTCATGATTTAGACGGATTGAAAGATATAATTTCGAAATAAACAGTTACTTCTTTCACCGTGGATGATTGCTTTCAGAGTACTTGTTTAAAATCATGTGGTGAAGCTACAAGGAATTTTCAACATGATCTTTACAAGATGTTTATCGAGGACTTTGTAACAGAAGATAGTATGTGAACACGGCTTCAAAAAGTTATTGACAACTACCCCAATATAGAAGAAGAGGATTGGGTGAAATTCATTCAGTATAGAACATCCTCACAACTCCAACAACTTTCGGATCGTGGAAGTGAAATAAGGACCAATAACGAATACACATCGAGAGAAGACCGAAACGGATATAGAAAGCTTGACCAGGAAAATGTATGTCAATAAATTTTGTTTATATGTATACTAACAATGTTAAATTACAATTTAAGAAGACTGGGAAATGGGAAAAAAGAGATGGGTTGTGGTTAGATTCACGGACATGCTTAGATTGAGAGTTGAAAGATCCAACATGTAAAAAAGTTATCGAGAAGATAGTAAGTTTAATAATTACAATAAATTCTTCATCACTAGACCCATTATAAAACTTTTGTTAATAATGAGTTCTTTTAATTATCTTGTAGATGGAGTACAACACACAGGAGAGCTAAGGCACTTTCGAATCAGTTGGCACTACTAATGTATTGATGCAAGTATTATCTAGGCCCGAATACCCAAGACGTATTCGTGGGCAATCAAAGTTCGTAAAGTAGTCTCAATACTTCAACCTAAATTGAAGTTCGAATAGAGATAATGAAGTACTGTCAATGAGACGTGAAATAGAAGTATTAAAGGCATTGGTGCGTGGTCTATGTGCGAAGAAAGATATGGAGTCGTCGTTTGATCAAGAGAATGCGCCAACCGTTGACCAACACAATAGCTTAAAGGCTAGTTGCTCTATCCAACAAAACCAACATGGAGTGTCTGATCCACCAACCATGCCGGTCGACAGTCAGGAGTGTAAGCTCTATATTTTCGATAAACTTCATGGTGGACAGTTGCTTGTTGTGTTTGGAAGAGCATGGCTGGACAGCCTTCTCACCGATACAGTCCATGGGATTCCACTGGGTGAAGGGAACATGCGAGTGTCAATCAATGTGTCAAAATTAAAAAAAGCAGCATTACCTATTCCGAGGTACGAGGCAACAACTGTGAAGGAGGCTATTAATGGGTTTGTTACTTGGCCTAAAACATTAGTTGAGCTCGACACGAGTATGAACAAGGCGAGTCGAGGGCCTAGTCATGTTCCTAACCAAGTAGCTGAGGGAAACAAACGCCAAAAAAAGCTTGGAGAAAAAATGATCAACTCTCGAACTGAGGTATAACAAGATGCACAACAATACACAGCTTTGTTCGACTTTAATAAAATGAACATGGAGATGAGACCTTTGGCTTATTATGCACATAGTTCCATGCGTGAAGGTAATCAGATAGAGGTCTTAATACCATACACTATCACGAGTTTTGACATGCCTGTCTTTCTGAGCTTTGATGATATTTATGAGTTCATTAATTTACAAGAAATCAGTGCGAATTGTATATTAGTATACATCAGGTACATCATAGTATACATCAGGTATGTCATTCTATCTCTAAATTTTTTTTTTTATTTGAAAATTCTTCTATATGTCAGCCAGAGTAACAATTTTAATACGTTTATGCAGATATTTAGAGGAACTATGTAGGACTAACGGGCTAGCTGAGAAGTTTGTGTTTGTGTCTCCAACCTTGATCTCATCGGTTAGAACAGATACTCCAGATGCTGGCTTGAGAGAGCGAGCCGATGCTCTTGTTGACTTTTTACGTGATGCACCAAAAGGATGACTTTATCTCGTGCCACATAACAGAGGGACACATTGGGTCTTGGGAGTCATTGACCCATGGGAGGACCTAATCCTTTATTTTGATCCTCTTTGAGAGAAGAAACGGGACAATTTTACTAATCTAATGAAAATGTAAGTCAATTTTCATATGTTAATTTTTGATTTAATCTTAATTATATGCATCTTAATTATTTTGAACTTTACGAACTTGCTATGGCCTTAATGGATTGGAAGCTTATAACTGGAGAAGGGATTAGAAGGATACGAGATTGCAAAACGAAAATCTCGGACCGTCCTTGTCCTCTCCAAGAGGGAAGTGTTGAATGTGGTTATTTTGTTTTAGGTTTTATGAAGGACATAGTGTTGAATGGAATTGACGTACTTGAAAGTAAAGAATTTTTTACTTCTCATGATTTGGATTTGATTAAGGGAGAATGGGCTAGCCATGTAATACAATTCATTAACTATGATATGTAAACTTATAATGTAATATATGGTACGTATTTTTACTTTGATACAATATAGCTAATATCTTGGATTGTGTATTGAATAATACACATGTTAGGCCACCCATGGGAAATCACCAAAAAACACCAAATATTTTTTTAATTCAAGAATTACATGACGGTTTTGAGCAAAACCGTCGTGTAATTAGCCTTGAATTAAAAGAAAATTTTGGCTTTTTTTTGGTGATTGCACACATTACAAGACGGTTTCGAAGCAAAACCGTCGTGGTATCTCAATATTACACGACAGTTCACACTGTCGTCAAATCAAGAAATACAGTAGCAAACGTCATAAAATTGGGTGCCATTACACGATGATTTTGCCTCAAAACCATCGTGTAAAGTTCACAATTTTACGGCATTTGCTACTGTATTTCTTGATTCGACGACGATGTAAACCGTCGTGTAATATTGAGATACCACGACGATTCTATAACCGTCGTGGTATCTTCCACGACACTGGATTACACGACGGTTGTCTAACTGTCGTGTAATCCATAATTTTTACTAATGCTAATTGACCGTGTCTGATTGACCAGCTCATCGAGTATAATAAAAAATCAGACTTTCTTTCTCTCCCCATTCATTTATCTTCTCCCCTAGTTTTCTTCTTTCTCGCCCCAGGTGGAAAATTCGAACTTAGGAATAAACTATCCCCTTCTTCTCCTTCTAGGCTCCTTGAACAAAATTTGTTGCCATTTCTTCATCACAAATATTTGGATTTCCAGTTGTTCTTTGCTTTTTCGTGTTTGTGTTTGTGTTTAGTTTTTTTTTTTTTTTGTTTTGTTTCTTTCTGTTTGAAGGTGATCTCTACTTGTTCTGCTTATTCTTGAACTTTTTAAAATTATTTTATTCTTCTTGCTTAAAAAAAAAGGTGGACGCCAGTCACTACACCAACTATTATGAGAAAATTACCTAAATAATCACCTTTTTTTCTTTATTGAGCAACATGATAAAAATTTTCCACACAGATTTTAATTAACTTTAATTTAATTTTGTGTCATATTGATCTAGTGTTAATTTTTATGTTATATTAAGACTAGTATTAATTTTTTAGGTCATTTTGACACAATGGTCTCTAAATTTAGGGATTTATAGCTAAATAGCCTTTTTTTAAGAAGTTTTTTTAATAACTGGTCGAAGTGTTTAAAAATTAGTTAAAATGCCCCCCTTTTTTTTTTCCCCCCTAAAATGGTTAACTAATTGTCTTAAATGGTCATTCACTAATTAATTATAACATAAATTATCAAATTTCATAATTAATCATTGATTGACCATTAATAAATCACTAATTTTTATAATCAATCACTGATTGACCAAATTTGAAAAATGATCATTTTCCTAGATAAAAAAAAATTTGGGCCATCTATTATATTAGGTGATTAAAAAGACCACTTAGCCTATTTTTTCCTAAAATTAGGTCCTACAAGTGTTTTCCACTTACTATATTTAAGCACATTGAGCAAGTTTTCTATATTTATATATAGATAAAATATGTCGAGTTGTTGTTGTTACTTTGCTTATTGGTTCCTTAAAGAAAGCAAAAGATAGCGACAGACACCGAAGTTGTAACGACCCCTCATAGACCATTATAGTTTACTTCACTTTTCAACATTTATCTTTTATAAAATTATGGAAAATAGTAAGCTTGAAATTAAAAAATAATATTCTTGACTTATCGGAAAATTTTACTTAGATAATTTTAGAAAACTCTAGAATTTTTGTTTTTTTAACTAGATCAAGCTTACTATTTTCCACAATTTTATAAGGGATGAATGTTGAAAAGAGAAGTTAATTGTAATAGTTCATGAGGGGTCGTTATAGATATGGTATCAAAGAGGTTTCCTATTTCCTATCATGCATTGTCACGTATCAACTTCAAACTTCTTCAAGTAAGTAATTAACTAATTTCCTTAGATAGAAATGTAAGAGTTGTGAGGTGATGTTCTATTTATGGAAAGTTTGAATTCTGACTCGATATCCTAAAAAAGTAGAAAGTCTCTTATTGACAATATTTGCTACAAACAGACAACTAATAAAAGATAGTACACGGATGAAGACGTGCAGTTCGAGGACGGGTAATGACTGAGTGCAAGGTGAAGATGAGATTGCTGCAAAACCTAATTTGACAGAAGTTATGGCACAGTTGCGTCAAGACCAACAAAGGGGTCGTGGGCAAGTTGAAAATGAAGCGTCGACAGAGCCTAATTTAGTATAAATGGTGGTTCAACTTCAAAGGCAAGTTCAGGAACAACAGACCCTCATTAACAATTTGCAAGCTAATGCCAATAGATTGAAAGTCCCCATTGATGCACTAGCTACACAACCAGTGCAAAATAGAAGAGTTTAGGTAACAACAAATCATAAGCCTCTGTATCTGTGGTTCAAGAGGATGAAGCCTAAATAATTTAATGGTTCAACTGACCTTTTGGTAGCCCAAGGATGGTTGAAGTCTATTAAATTAGTACTTAATTTCATGGGATTAACTGAGAATGAGAAAGTGAAGTGTGATTCCTACTATTTGATGGATGATACTAGAATCTGGTGGGAAGGAATAGAGCTAAGTAGGGATATAAGTCAAATGGTATGGGAAGACTTAAGATAAATTGAAACTTGAAGATGAATCTATTGTACAAGATTTTAGTGATGTGTTTCCAGAGGACTTGCCGAGCTTGTTGGCAGATAGAGAAATCCAATTCGAGATTGAGTTAACATCGGGCACTGGGCCAATCTCCAAGGCACCTTATTGTATGACACCTGTTGAATTGAAAGAATTATATGAGCAACTTTAAGAGCTGTTGAAAAAGGGTTTCATTTGCCCTAGTTATTAACCATGGGGAGCTCTAGTTTTATTTGCGAAGAAAAATGATAGGACAATGAGACTCTGCATCGACTATAGAGAGCTAAACAAGGTGACCATAAGAAACAAGTATCCATTGCCGAAAATTGATGATTTATTTGACCAACTGCAAGGTGCGACTGTGTTTTCGAAGATTGATTTACGATTAGGATACCACCAATTGAAGATCAAGGAAGGAAATATCCCAAGGTCAGCCTTCAAAACTCGATATGGCCATTATGAGTTTGTGATCATGCCATTTGGTTTGACCAATGCCCCTGCTGCTTTCATGGACCTGATAAATAGAGTGTTCAAGGATTTTTTGGATAAGTTTGTGATAGTGTTTATCAACGACAATCTCATTTATTCAAAGACTCAAGACAAACATGGGAAGCTTATAAGAACAGTTTTGCAGACATTGAAACAACACCAGTTGTCAAATTCTCTAAGTGCAAGTTTTGGTTAGATTGTGTGGCATTCCTTGGCCATGTGATTACTAAAGATGGCATTATGGTAGATCCTACAAAGATTGAGGCCTTTAGCAATTGGAAGAAAACTAACGAATGCAAGTGAGATCAGAAGTTTCCTTGGTTTAGCAGGAAATTACAAGAAATTTGTAACTGATTTTTTGAAACTTGCTATGCCATTTACGACACTTACCCAAAAAGGAAAGAAGTTTGAATGGACAAAGGACTGCGAAAAGAGCTTTCAAGATCTGAAGAGATGACTCATAAGTGCCCCAATCTTGACGATTCTGGATGCGTATGAAGGGTTTGTAATTTACAGTGATGCTTCCAGAATGGGACTTGGTACAGTCTTGATGCAGAATGGGAAGGTAATTGCCTATGCTTTAAGGCGATTGAACGACTATGAGAAAAACTATTACACCCATGACTTAGAGTTGGCTGCCGTGGTCTTTGCATTGAAAATATGGAGGCATTATTTGTACGAAGTCCGATGCAAAATATTCATCGATCACCATAGTTTGAAGTACTTCTTCACGCATAATGATTTGAATATGAGGCAAAGGAGGTGGGTTGCTTTAGTTAAGGATTAAATACTCTACCACCCAAGGAAGGCAAATAGGGTAGCTTATGAGTTTAGTCGGAAGACCCCTACCACGTTAATGTCCTTGAATGCGATGTCTAGGCCTCTTCAAAAGTAGATTTTTTATTTAGTGTTGGAAATTAGTTGGACGACATTCTGCAATGACCTTGTCTCCAACTATTTTAGATGACATTCGTAGTAAGCAAGACCTTGATCCAAGCCTTGTGAGAATTAAAAAGGAAATGCTCGAAGGGAAATGTGAAGGATTTAGTGTGTCTGATGATGGAGTGCTGAAGTTTAAAGGACGGTTATATGTTCCTAAGGACGAGGAGTTGAGGAAAAAGATTCTTGAAGAGGCGCACAACTCCCCGTATACGCTTCATCTTAGTGCAACCAACATGTACGTGGATCTTAAGAGTAGTTTCCAGTGGTTCGGAATAAAGAAGGATGTAGCATACTATGTGAAGCATTGTATGACTTGCCAACAAGTTAAGGTTGAGCACCAAAAGCTAGAAGGGGTGCTCCAGTCGATCCAGATTCCGGAATGGAAATAGGAAGACATTACGATGGATTTTATTACTGGACTGCCAAGGACCACGAATGGATATGATGTTATGTGGTTGGTCATTGCCAAATTGACCAAGTTAGCATATTTTCTTCCTATACGAATGACGTCCTCTGTGGAACAGTTGGTAGAAATATATGTGAAGGAGGTCATGAGGCTTTATGGTGTTCCCAAACCTATTATTTTAGATCGAGATAGTAGGTTCACCTCCCATTTCTGGAAAAGCATTCAGACTGCTATGGACACGAAGTTGAAATTTAGCATGGCTTTTCACCCGCAAACGGAAGGTCAGACGGAGAGGACCAATCAAACACTTGAGGATATACTCCAAGCTTGTACCTTAGACTTTAAAAGGAGTTGGTGTAAGTTTTTGCCATTGGCTGAGTTCGCTTATAACAATAGTTATCAAGTGACGATTGGGATGGCTCCTTATAAGGCATTTTACGGAAGATGTTGTAGGTCCCTAATTTATTGGCATGATGCCGGGGAAAAGAAGCTAGTGGAGTTGAAACTTAAGGAGAAAACTGACTTCTTCAATAAGATGACCAAAGCATTGAAAGTGATTCAATAGCGGATTACCACAGCTCAAAGTAAGCAGAAAAGCTATGTAGATGTGTATCAGAGGCCTTTCGAGTTTGAGGTTGGAGACTTGGTGTTTATCAAGGTCACCCCGATGAAGGTCGTGACGTGATTTAGGAAGAAAGGCAAGCTTAGTCCAAGGTATGTGGGACCATCTATGGTGATTGAGCGTATCGACAATGTGGCATATAAGTTAGATTTGCCTTATGAGATGAGGTCTATCCATAATGTGTTTCATGTCTTGATGTTGAAGAACTAAGTACCGGATCCATCTCATATCATTCAACCGCAATCGATTCAGATTCAAGAGGATATGAGTTACAAAGAGAAACCAATTGAGATTCTTGATCGAAAGACGAAGACCTTGAGGAACAAAGAGATTCCCTTAGTAAAAGTTCTTTGGCGTAATCACAAGATAGATGAAGCTACATGGATGCGAGAAGACGCTATGAGAATGAATTATCCAGAATTATTTTAAGTTACAAGGATGAAACTTTTATAAGGTAAAAGGGATTGTAATGGCCCAAATGCAACCTAACAATAACATTAGAAAATTAACATTAGAATTGACATAAGTAATGTGATGAGATAGAAATTTCTTAATTCTAATGTTATGTTGAGTTATTTTGTCATAGGTGACGTGACAAGGACTTGATGTGCTAAAACAAAGTTCATGTCAAATTGATGAATTTTAATAATGATTTGATAATTTTGTGTGATAGTTTAATTAAAAGAAATATTTTGAACATAATATACTTATCATGTTATATATATCTATATATATAATATGATGTATATAGTTATATACATACATATATATATATATATCATCTATAAATAGCAATCGGCAAAAGGAAGGAAAAAGAAAATAGGAATGTTGAATTGAAAACGTGAAAAAGAGAGAAGAGGAAAAACAAACATGAAGAATGATGTTAGTTTCCAACTCAATTATGAACGTTTAAATGTCCTAAATTACTTTTATAATTTATAAGCTTTTTATAAGCTTTCCAACACCTACTCATTTGTGCAAATTCGATATCGGAGTAAGAAGTTATGACCAGTATACTATTTGGATACCTGCCAATCACCAACCAGTTTACTTTGTGTGATTGTTGGTGTGAGAATTCTAGAAGTTGACCTTGCTTTTCCCTTTTCCTCCCACACATTTTCACACCCTAATGACAACCATTCCCAACCTATTAAGAGACAATGAAACCAAAAATTGAATCCCAATTAATTCCAAAATTGATTTAGGATTAAATCACTTACAATTTCTATAAGATAAAAAATTCTAGTCTCTTTCTCTCACTTCCCTAGTCTCCTCTCTCGCTCGCTTGCTCTATCTCTCTCTCTCTCTATTCCTCTCACATGCACACAAAAAAAAAAAAAAATTCCACCAAACCTCCAAATTCATACAAGCCAAAATCAAAAGGATTTCAATATATGTTTTTATTATTGTTTGTTGATGATGATTTCATTATTTATTTTGGTTTGGGATCCTTCGAGGGGTTAGATGATTTTCTTGATGAGTTTCTTCATGTGAGTTTGCGGAAATGATGAGAAATATCCATTAAATGATGATTGGGGGAGGCTATATGATTGATTGACAATTGTTTAATGTTTTAGAAATATGTTAAGTTTTGTTAATGATTGAATTTTGTCAACGATATAATTTTAAGGTTTTTGATTTCTTAATTCATGATTTTATTGGTACAGTGATTTAATAATTTTATTTGTTAGAAACATATCTTAGGGCTGTTTTGAGTGTGTGTGTGTGTGTTTGTGTGTGTGAATTATGTACGTTGTGGTGATAATTTTTATATTTTTAATAAATTTTTGGATTTGACCACTGTTATTAAAAATCTCCAGATTTAATGATAAGCATTCCAAATTGTTTTTGAGGATGCAAACGGACTCCATTTTTAACAAATTTAGTATGCTTGGAAAACCCTAGATATCTACTTTCATTTGAAATTAGTTTCATATCATTTAGAGACATATGTGAATTTTTATGATTTTTCAAATAGGCAGAGGTCCGGCTGCCAAAATCTGTAAAATTTTAGTGATTAGTGTTCAAAACTATTTTTAAGGATACAAATGGTCTTCGTTTTTAACAAATTTGATATTGTTAAAAAACTCTGGATGTTTACTTTCATTTGAAATCAGTTTCAGATCATTTGGAAATATACATGAATTTTTATGATTTTTCAAAGATGCAGAGGTCCGGTTGCCAGTTTCTGTTAAATTTCGGTAATCAGATTCAAAACTATTTGTGGGTCCAAACGGTCTCCGTTTTTAACGAATTAGGTACCGTTAGAAAGATCTGGATGTCTATTATTGGTTTCAGATCATTTGGAGTTCTGTATGAATTTTATGAATTTTTGAATGGATAGAGGTCTGACTGTCAGTTTTTTTAAAGTTTTGTAATTTTGTGAAATTGTCCGATTTTTGTGTTTTGATGTTATTTAATAATGAAATAAGCCTATTAGGTGCTGTTATGATACGATGGGAGTGTTTGATGAATTAATATGATCTTTTGTTGATTTTATAATACTTATCACTTGTGGCATGAATGGTTTTAAAGGTGAGCACCTGAGACCTTAATTGTGCGTTACCATCGGAAAATTTGAAAAGGTTAAGTGAGACGTTATATAAGTACACTCTTATCTGTAACATGAATTAAAGAAATGAGAAGTATATGTTTTGATGTTGATGATGATATTATGATGTTCTTAAATAATACTTCTCTCATGATGACATTTTGATTAAAAGTATATATAAGTATGCATATGTATTTCTATGTTTTAAAATGGTGTTGTACACCCTTGATGATGATGATGATGATGATGTTGTTGTCTGGTGAGCGGACTTTTTGTCATCATTGGTTTGGGATTTGCTATCCCACTCCTTCCGTGACTAGCACGTTATGATCGTACAACGCCAGGCCCAATATATGACTGTTTTAAAAGTTAAAAAGTTTTAAAATGATGTTTATATTTATGATGATGTTTATGATGATAAATGAAAAATGTTTATTTAAGTTTGTGAGATTTAAGTGTCTTACTAAGCCTTTACTTATATAAGTTAATTCATGTTGTAGATAAAAGAAATAGTAAGATATAGTATTGGAGAAGCTTGGAGTGGAAACAGAACGATGTGTGATAGAAAAATGGAAGAAACGATCATGAGATGGATATTTTTAATTTTAAATAAAGTTTTGAGACTTTAGTTTATTATTATTTGATTAGATGATTTATATGGACTTAAATTTTATTTCATGAAATAAGTTTTTTTTTAATTTTAATTATGAAGGTTATTTTGATACAGTTAAAAAAAATTCTAAGATTTTCTAAAATTATCTAAGTAAAATTTTTCGATAAATCAATATTTTTTTTCTTAATTTCAAGCTTCCTATTTTTCATAATTTAAAAGAGATAAATATTGAAAAAAGAATTCCACTGTTGCTATCCAAAAAGGTCCTTACAAAAGTCCTTTCCGTTGAAAAAGCTGAACATGATAACGCGTTACTGTAAATAAAAAATGATAACTAATTCAAGCACCTTCTCGGAAGTGTATAACACGGCCCCCAGGCCCTCCACACCACAAGACTTGCGAAAGGAAAGTCAACAAAGTAAGTGGGAGAGAAGTTTACTTTTGCTCATTCAAGAATCGATTCATGTCGCTCTTTCACAGTAAGTCATCCTACTAATTGCTGCCTAGTCATTTCGGATAGATCAATCTGTAGTAAAGGAGAAATGGGATTCTGTTTTACTGCACTAGCAGATCGGTCGATGTCTCGTGTGATCGGTGAGCTCTCGTCGCTGTTAACCGGAGAAAAGAAAGAAGGTACCGAGGTTTACAGACAAGTCCAGAGAATGAAAGAGGAGCTGGAGTCTATCAAGATTATTCTCGAAGTGGAGTCAGAGGAAGAAGAGTTGAGTCAATCAGTGAAGAATTGGGTGAAACAAGCAATAGACGCGGCGGAGCTCCTAAAAGATGTTTTGGAGGAGAATTTTCTTCAAGTATTAGGACGACCCCATCGACTTGGATTCATTAAGTTCCTTCGCCGAGCAGGTCGATCGATCGGTGAGTTGAATAGTCATGGCAATCTTGCTTTCACCATTGAATATATCATTGCAGTATTAAGGGAAATCAAGGAAAGAGGTCGGAGACATAACTTAGTGGAGCGTGCATCCGGCAGTAGAACAACAATTGTTGAGCGGTGCCACCCTCAATTTGCTTCCCCTTTCCTCGACAAATGCATTGTGGGCGTCGATTCTGCAACAAATGATTTGATACAAAGGCTAATGGACCAAGACTCCAGGCGTGCAGTTATTTCACTTGTAGGTACAGGTGGAATTGGTAAGACCACTCTTGCAAAGAAAGTCCTCAACAATGAAGTCGTAAGGCGACACTTCCGTTTCTTTGCTTGGATCGATGTTTCTCCGTTATACAAGGTAGAGGAGCTGCTAAAGATCATAATAGTGGGGATCTGCCGGACAGAAAGATGTAACGTGGGGGAAGTTGACATGCTGCAGGGGCAAGAGCTAATTAGCATCCTGAGAAAACTTTTGCAGTCAAAAAGGTACATGATTGTCTTTGATGGCATTTGTGAACAAGAATTTTGGAATGTTATGAAAGATGCTTTGCCTGATAACGGCAATGGCAGTAGGATAATCATCACTACACATTGCGACACAATTGCTGCTTCCTGTAAAGAAAGCTCAGTTGATCATGTTCACAAGCTAGAACCGTTATCTGAAACAGCATCTTGGGAACTCTTTTGTAGTATAGCATTCAAATATGGCACCGAGAGGCATTGTCCTCTGGTGTTAGAGAAGTTAGCGCTCCAGATTCTTAGATTATGCGAAGGCTTTCCGCTTGCAATTGTAGCCATAGCTGGTTTATTGTCAACAAAAGAGAGTACGGTGTCAGAGTGGCAAAAGCAGCTTGACATTCTTTCTTCTGCTCTTATATCCGATCCCCACCGATCAAATGTTTCGAAAATCGTCTCTTTTTGTTTTGATGATCTATCTTCCGCACTGCAATCATGTCTCTTATTTTATAGCAGCCTCCCAAAGGACACTTTAATTTCTGTTGACGACTTATTCAAGTTGTGGATTGCGGAGGGTCTCATAAAAGAGGAGAGAGGAGAGACATTAGAAGAAGTTGCTGAAGAATACTTTCATGAGCTGATTCAGAGAAATCTGGTCGGACCTTGCGAACTACTCCCAGCCCCCGGCTTAATGCATGAGATTAAACAATTAAAGGCCAATGAATTCAGTTTCAATGCACAGAGTCGTCGCTTATCAATCTATAGTGATGTATGCAACGACAACGTTTTAAAGAGTGTCAGCGTCAAGAGGATTTTCAATTACGCCCTTCAGACTGTCAAAGGAACGGTGTGGTTGCAAGAATTGGTTATTTCAGGATTGACTGCAGAAACTTTATGTGTTCGATATGTCTTTAGAGACTGTATTAACTACCTTGAAACTCAAATTTTATACATAAGCGACAAGGTCAAACACACTGATTTTGTCAACATTTTGTCCTCAATACATGGTTTGCCATGTCATGTTCGGTATGTCCAAGTAGAGAAATTGCTAGCTGGGATCTTGAGTCTTCATTGTCTACGCGTGGTCTCCTTAAGACACACAAGGTTAACTGATGAACCGTTAAAGTACCTCTGCGGCTTGCCTAATCTAGAGTCTCTTGGGCTCTACCAGGCATACGAGGGAGAGCAACTTCATTTTGAGAAAGGTGGTTTTCAAAAACTCAAGCTGCTTGTTCTAAGAGAGTTGCAAGGACTAAAGGAGTTGGACATTGAACAAGGTGCACTGCCTCTTCTTACATGGCCCGATGTTGGTCAGTCAAGTTTCTCTAGTTACCAGGGTTCTGCATTCAGTGATGACATTGAGGATTTTCTGGTTCGTACTATGTCTCCCTTCTCTATTTTGGCTTTGTTTTCGATTAAAAAAAAAAAACCTCGTATTTTTTCTTAACCAAAGTATGTACATCCCACCCCTCATTGTTCCATTTAACAACCTTTTAAGTGATTCATTTTCCTAATTGACAAAAATAGTTGAAAACACAAGACTAGCTAATTAACTCTCTTCTCTAAAAAGAAAGTGATATATCATGGTATTCAATGTCAACTTAGTCCCGCTGCCTTGTTTCTTAAAATTTCTTTCTCATGACTGAATGGTTCAGAGAAAAGTACCAAAATGACAATAAATTTACCAGTTCTAGATTTCTCTTCTATGTTCTTGATTAACATATTCATTGATAATATTCTTTCCATTTTAAAGTTTGTTCATCATGACAGACAACGTATCTCTGAGGTCTTGAGCACTAGTAACTGCTGACCACTCTGTAAGTTTTTGCACTCTTATTTTGCTACTCTTTCGAATCATGTCACGACCTCTTACTAACTTCTTTTATATATATATATATATATATATTGATATGTACATATATCTTATACTTCTATTTTAGGCTTTTATGTGTTGTCAAAGGCCTAAAGGATTCAAACTTATTGATCAAGCTGGACTGAATCTGTCATGAAATTATCATTTCAGATATTTGCTACTTTACTTCCGGTGTGAACTCAGTAGGTCGTTCTTGCTGCTCAAGGCTTTTGGTTTGTTCTCCTTTTGTAAACTATGTAGACTCTATGCTGTTGAGCAAAGCAATTCATTCTTTGGATTTTTGGTCTCTTTCTATCTTCGGTAACGGATAGTACCGGTCTTTGTGTGGTTTATGATGTGTATGTGTTTGGCTTGAAATGCTATTGTATTTCCTGACTATTTGAACTTGAATGTTCTGCCTTTTATCACCGATGTTTTATCACGTTTATCACATATTTATCTCAAACAACTTGTTTCTTAGGTGTTTCAAAAGTAGAAAAACTTCGGAGGGTTGAACTGCTACTGTACACTATGAAATCTTGTTCTTTAATGAGCCGGATTGTGCAATATAGGGGAAAATGTGTTTGAGTAACTGCCACAAAAGTTTTTAGACTTACTGATAGATTAAAAAGTTGTTAATTAGTTCAAGAGAAGCCATTCACTAGATCTGATTAGACCGCTCTGTTACGTTTTTTCTATGGAAATATCCTACTGTTCGGGAAAAGCTGCTTATCAAGATTAAAATTTCTTTCTTTTTTCGCTGGCTATAAAGTTTTAAATTCTTTAACAGAGTTTAAGGTTTTATAGTGATTTTTCTTTTAGTTTTCTTCTTTAACATGTTCATAAAATAACATGTCCTGTTATTCAAAATAGGATCAGCACTTGATACATTGCATTCCAATTCTGCTCCCTTGATTCATCATGAAATTTTCTCGTGTCTAAACGGTTCGGATAAAAGCTTCAAAGAAGTAATAGCGTCATAATTGTTGTATTTGCACCAATTTTTAATAGATCAAAATCTTTGTCAATGTCATCCCTTCGACTTTAAAGGTGTTAATCAAGACAGGTTATGCCTCTTCAAGATCGTAAACGCTAGTGGCTGCTGTCTGCTGATTACTCTTTAACACTACTTTGTTCTCCTTCACACGCTACACATCTAATTCTTGCCCTCTTCCTAACATTATTATTATCATTATTATTACTACAATTATTATTATTATGTAATTATTTTATAACTGCATTTTAGGCTTTTCGGTAGGCAGATACCCCGATGATTCAAACTAAGGACCGATCTTGATTCAATAAGTCATTTCACACATAAAGTTCGCTATACTTCCGGTATGAACATGGTTGATTGTTCTAGCTGTTTATGGCCTGATTTTGTTTTCCTGTGTTAACCTTATGATTTTGGTTTTCTTAACTTATCCATAACAGAATACAGTCCCTACTCTTGCCCCAATTTATTTCACGTATGCTCGTTTTTTTCCACATACGGTGATATCTCTCTCAACAAACTTTTCTTTTAGGAATTCCAGTGAAAAAGTAGAAGGGAAAAAAATTTATTAAAAAAAAAAAAAAAAGTGTTGAAAGGTTGAATCGCATCTGAAGACTTTGAAAAAATGTTATTGATGAGTTAGCCAGAGTAAGATATACAAGGGCAAGAATGTTAAAAAACCTGTTAAAAAGTTGAAGACTTGCAGATGTTGCAAATAGAAATTTGTTTCACAAAACAAAACAAAAAAAAAAGGATTTTCATTACCAAGTAAGAAAAAAAGTTGAACTTCTACGTTTCCTTAAAGAAGCAAGAAAAAGAAAATTCTTCTTTCTTAATACCCTTCTATAATTCTACTTTTCTGTTTACCATTGCTTCTAATCATAGTGCAAAACTTGGAAGAACATTCTTTCTACTTCTTAAACGGAACTCCACACGAACACACTTTGAATGACAGTGAGTATGAAGACTGCAGTAGCCACGGCAACAGCAAATATGGTCAAGGGAAAGCTGAAATATTGTTGTTTTAAGGTTGACATCCATGTGTTCCAGGGGTTACTACAATAAGCGTTGAAGCCATCACAGAGATCATTAAAATAGAAATGTTTACAGCGAAAGATACTTCCACAGACAAGCTTATCAATGGATGTTACCACCTCTTGGTTATCTGGCAGTTTACTCTCAATTACTCCACTCTGAACAAGCAACTGAACGGCCCTGGTCGTGTCAATGAGGCGGTCGATGATGAAAACATAATCATTGATGTAACACTCAAGCATATGGCATTGCTCAAATGCGAGCAGATTCAGAATAAAGCTCTCGGTGAACTTCCGTATGATCAAGTGAGGAATCACCAAAGTTCCTTCGCAGAATTGTATGTCAAACAATCCTCCAGTTGGTTTCACCTCAAACTTGATCCCAGCCTCGTACAGCTCCGTCAAATTGGGTATAGTTAGTGTCTGAATTTCACCTCTAGTTGGTAACGGTCTCGGATTTTCTGAAGAAATCAACAAAATGCTTGATCTTGGAAGAATTTATCCTGCTAAAGATTTCCTCTATATCCCCCCAGTAAGCTTTAAATTTAAAGAATTCGTAGGTCAGCTTAATGAGGGAACCTTTCTCGATACTTGGACAATCACCATCACTAACGTTGTCTCGAAGGACCTTTAGTTTTGCTAGATCAAAAATATCTTCAAAAAGAAAGAACGGAAGCTGATTTTCCAGCAGCATCATATCGTACCTTATGTCCATAATTTTCCAAGGCTTGTTGAATATTCGGTCATTTTCACACGCCGCTTCTTTGGAGTAGTTCCTCCACAAGATCTCAACGACAAAGGCAGAATCCACAAGGATGGTTTCCACGAACTGGTCGCTTCCAATTTGTTCGAAGTCTTCATCGTAATGATTACGTACTTTCTGCTCCCTTTGCTTCATGAACTCAACGTAATCCTCCATGCTTAGTTTTGTTCTCTTGAGAAAACTTTTGAGATAAAGCATTTTATGTTTTTCCATGGCCTTCAAATCTTCGGCACCACGGTGAAGTGGTCCAATGGAGACAACCTTTGGGGTATAGGCCCTTGCATTTTCGTGACGTAGACACTCCGGGACCCTGTAGATGCAACATCGAGAGGGCAATGGTGACAAGTTCCTTAATTTTCTTCTCAATGATGTCGCAAACTCGTCGGGCTGATGCTCTTGATCTAAAGAAACGGGGTTGCTCCCTTCCATTTCACGATTTTGTCTACGACTTCTTTACTTGAATTTGAAACAATGCAAATATTTTTGCAGCACAAGCATAAAGTCCTAGTATTAATTGAGGAATAATGCTCTTTCTACATAATATATATATATATATATATATATATATATATTCTCATTATGTCCACCCACTAAGTGTAGACAAATTACAACTTATGAGATTTTAGGGTCCAAGAAATGAAACCTCTTCCGCGGCGTGTGTCCTGATCATCCGACTTTCTCGGAAGACCGGTTTATAACTTTTGAGCCGTTTAAAGCTCTCCAAAGGTTAATTATCCAAGTACATAAATATCTAAAAATTATTAAACTGATTTTACGAATTTCTTTCAGGATCTTTCTGATGCCTCTCTTTCTTGGTAAAACACAATGACAAACATGGCCCAGAAAAGCTATCAAGATCAAGTACTCAATCTGATTTTGATGAGCTCTTGTGGCAAATATGCAAGAAGAAAACTACAAATACAAGATACGTATATATTGAGTTCTTAAATATACAACATAATTCACATCATCATTTATATTCACATCATCATAATTCCACTGTAACAATTAGTTGATTTCATTATAGTTTTAATGAAACTTGTCCTCTGTATTAATAGTTTTAAATAGTTTATGTTATAACATTTTAAATAAAAAAATTACGTGACGCTATTAAGTTATGAGCATACGTTCTAATTCAATACCTTTTACATTATCCAATCTAATTGAAATTTCCTTCCAAAAATTCTTATTTTCTTTGTAATTTTTGGAGTATTTTTATGTTTTTTTTAATTTGGTTAAAAAGGATTATACCTAAACTTTTTTTTTTTTTTTTTTGAAATTTTTGTTAAGAAGTTTCGGTTATTTTTTTAAAATTTTCGTATGGAGTTATAATTTTTTGTTTCTTTTTATATTTTTGTCATTGTGTACATTTCATTTATTTATTTATTCTCTCTTTAAACTCTTATATCTTTTTTTAATTTGGTTCAACAAGATTTCATCTAAATTTTTTTGGAATTTTGTTAAGAATTTTTTTTTTAAAGTTTCGTATGGAGTTTTTGTTTTTTGTTTCTTTTTCTTGTTTTGTCATTTTATGCTTTTTCAGTTTTTTATCATTCTTATATCTTTTAGACAATATAATATTCGCATGCATTCCTAATAAAATTACATAAGAGCAAAAGAAAACAACAAAATGATCAAAAGATAAAACAAACGAAATGCTTGAAAAGTAACAAAATGAAAGTTTAATATAAAAAGAAACTAGAAAGGGAAAACTAACGTTAAAAGAGAGAGAAAGGAAAAAACTAACTAGAATGGAAAAAAGTGTAATTAGAAAAGAAAACATAGTTATAAAAGGATGAGAAGCAAAAGGATGTTTATAAATAAAAGTAAATTTGTTAAAAAAATAAAATTTTGAAGGCAATATTTGTTAAAAAATAATATTACAAAAGAAAAAATAATTATTAAAGTCACATTTAAGAACATGCAATATTTTAAAGGCAGTAAGAAAAAAGTTAAATAAACGAGGATAAATATAATTGAAAAAAATTATTCCATAATAGGGATCGGAAAACATATGATCATAAAAAAAAATTAAAAAAAAAAACATAAAATGATTAAAGTTGGAAAAAGGGGGAAAAACACAAAAACAGAAGCACGATGCAAGGAGCAAAAAAAGCAAAAAAAAAATTAAAAAACAAGAATAGCAATCACCAAAAGAAATGGTAAACTTAAGGAAAAAAGTGAAGACAATTTAGAAAAAAAAAAATTAAATATGGAAAAACTAATATATTAATAGTCAAAGAAAAATCAAGAAACGACCAAAATAAAAAGGATAAAATATATTAAAAGCAACCAACCGAAATTATTAAATAAAATACTAAGGTATATATGTGACGGTAAAAGGAAGTTTAATAAGAGCATATTTGCTATTTGCGAAATAAATTTTTTAATATAAACGTCATGTATATTCAATAACAAATTTATTTTTATCATCCGTAAGAAAATAGCTTTTTTTTTTTTTTTAAGTTGGACTTTCAATGTGATTAAAAAACTTTCATCCAAGATTCTTTGGAACTTCGAAACGAATTTCTTTTTCTTATTTTGTCGTTATGTGTTTTTTTATTCTTATTTTCTTTGTAATTTTTGAAGTATTTTTATGTTCTTTTAATTTGGTTAAAAAGGATTTCACCTAAACTTTTTTTTTTTTTTTTTTTTTTTTGGAGTTTTTGCAAAGAAGTTTTGGTTTTGGTTTTTTTTTTTTTTTTTTTTTTTTTTTTTTTTTTTTTTTTAATTTTCGTATGGAGTTATGATTTTTTTGTCTCTTTTTATATTTTTGTCGGTTGTGCACTTTTTTTTTATTTTTTATAATTCTCTCTTTAAACTCTTATATCTTTTATTAATTTGGTTCAACAAGATTTCATCTAATTTTTTTTGGAATTTTGTTAAGAATTTTTTTTTTTTTTTTTAAGTTTTGTATGGAGTTTTGGTTTTTTGTTTCTTTTTCTTGTTTTGTCATTCTATGCTTTTCAGTTTTTTATCATTCTTATATCTTTTAGACAATATATTATTTATACGCACTCCTAGTAAAATTACATAAGAGTAAAAGAAAACAACAAAATGATCAAAGATAAAACATACGAAATGCATGAAAAATAACTAAGCGAAAGTATATTATTTAAAAGAAACTAGAAAGGGACAACTAACGTTAAAAGAGAGAGAGAGAGGAAAAAACTAATTAGAATGGAAAAAAGAGTAACTAGAAAAGAAAACATAGTTATAAAAGGATAAGAAGCAAAAGGATGTTTTTAAATAAAAGTAAATTTGTTAAATAATAATATTTTAAAGGCAATATTTGTTAGAAAATAATCTTACAAAAGAAAAAACAATTATTAAAGTCACATTTAAGAACAGGTAATATTTTATAGGCAATAAGAAAAAAGTTCAATAAATGAGGATATATATATTTGAAAAAGTTTATTCCATAATAGGAAACATAAAACATATGATCATAAAAAAACTAAAACAAAATTATAAAATAAAAAAAATAAAAAAAAAACACAATGATAAAAGCAGGGAGGGAGGGAGGGAGGGAGGGGGGGGGGGGGGGGGGGGGGGGGGGGGGGGGGGGGGGTGGGAGAACAAAAACAGAAGCACTATGCAAAGAAACGATTAAAAAAGGGCTATAATGAATAGAAATGGTAAATATAAGGAAAAAAAGTAAAGATAATTTCGAAATGACCAAAATAAAAAGGATAAAATATTTTATAAGCAACCAAACGAAATTATTAAATAAAACACAAAAAAATAAAACAAAAAAAAAATGATAAAAGCTAGAAGGAAGGAGACAGAGAAGGGGGGGGGGGGGGGGGGGAGACGACACAAAAACAGAAGCACTATGCAAAGAAACGATTTAAAAAATGGCAATAATGAATAGAAATGGTAAATATAAGGAAAAAAAGTGAAGATAATTTCGAAATAACCAAAATAAAAAGGATAAAATATTTTAAAAGCAACCAAACGAAATTATTAAATAAAACACTAAGGTATATATACAAGAGTATATTTGCTATTTGCAAAATGAAAACTTGTAATACAAACGTTAAGCATATTAAATAACAAATTTATTTCTATCATGAAAACAAGTTTTTATTTTATTTTATTAAGAGTTGAACTTTCAATGTGATTTTTTTAATATGATTTAAAAGGCTTTCATCCAAGATTCTTTTGGAGTTTCGCAATGAATTTAGGTTTTTGTTTCTTTTTCTTATTTTGTCGTTATGTGTTTTTTTTATTCTTATTTTCTTTTTAATTTTTGGAGTATTTTTATGTTTTTTTAATTTGGTTAAAAAGGATTTCATCTAAACTTTTATTTTTTTGGAGTTTCTGTTAAGAAGTTTTGGTTTTTTTTTTTCTTTCTAAATTTTCATATGGAGTTATGATTTTTGTTTCTTTTTATATTTTTGTCATTGTGTACTTTTTCTTTGTTTTTTATTTTTATTTTTAATTCTCTCCTTAAACTCTTATAGCTCTTTTCTTGTTTTGTCATTCTATGTTTTTTTTATCATTTTTATATCTTTTAGATAATATATTATTCACACGCGCTCCTAGTAAAATTATATAAGAGCAAAAGAAAAATAACAAAATGACCAAAGATAAAACAAACGAAATGCTTGAAAAGTAACTAAGCGAAAGTATTAATATAAAAAGTAACTAGAAAGGAAAAAAGAGTAATTAGAAAAGAAAAAAAATAGTTCTAAAAGGATTTTTAAATAAAAGAAAATTAGTTAACAAAAATAATATTTTAAAGGCAATATTAGTAACAAAAATAAAAAATAATTATTAAAGTCACATTTAAGAACATACAATATTTTAAAGGCAATAATAAAAGAGTTAAATAAATAAAGAAATATATAATTGAAAAAAAAAACACAAAATGATAAAAGCTGGAAAAGGGGGAAAAAAAAACACAAAAACATAATTTGTACTCAACACCATAACTAATTAAAAATAAATTTTAGTCTTGTGATATAAATTTGACTCCTCTGCTGTCTTATTTGACATGTCAATTAAAAATGTATATCTAATTTCAATATCGTATCACATCAACTAAAAAATCATATTAATTAAATTTACTATAACATTATAGAAGCAACATAACTAATGGGACATATGAGCCAAATCCTTCAAATATATGGTTGCAATGATGAATTAGTCACAACATTATTATCTGAGTGGGGACACGTGTCCCCACTTAATTTTTAAAGTCACATTTATGAACATACAATATTTTTTAAAGGCAATATAATAAATGAGTTAAATAAATGAGGAAATATATAATTGAAAAATATTATTCCATAATAGGAAACGAAAAACATATGATCATTAAAAAAATTAAAATAAAATAAAAACACACACAAAATGATAAAAGCTGGAAAAAGGGGGAAAAACACAAAAACAGAAGCACGATGCCAAGAAGCGAAAAACAAGAATAACAGTAAGCAATAGAAATGGTAAATATAAGGAAAAAAGTGAAGATAATTTAGAAAAAAAAATTAAACGAGGACAAATTAATATATAATAGTCAAAGAAAAATCAAGAAACAACCAAAATAAAAAGGATAAAATATTTAAAAACCAACCAAACGAAATTAATAATAAAAAAAAACACTAAGGTATATATGTGACAATAAAAGGAAGTTTAAATAAGAGTATATTTGTTATTTGCAAAATGAAAAATTTTAATATGAACGTCAAGTATATTCAACAACAAATTTATTTCTATCATCAATAACAAAAGTGAAAATAGGTTTTTATTATTATTATTATTATTATTTTATTTTAAGAGTTGGACTTTCAATGTGATTGTTTTAATCTGGGTAAAAAGTCTTTCATCCAAGATTCTTTTGGAGTTTCGTAACGAATTTCGGGCTGTTGTTTCTTTTTCTAATTTTATTGTTATATTTTATTCTTATTTTCTTTTTGATTTTTGGAGTATTTTTTTGGATTTATTCTTTTTTTTTTTTTTGGGAGTTTCTATTAAGAAGTTTCGATAAATTTTTTTTTTTTAATTTTCGTATGGAGTTATGATTTTTTGTTTCTTCTTGCATTTTTGTCATTGTGTACTTTTTCTAAAGTTCTCTCTTTTAAACTCTTCTATCTTTTATTAATTTGGTTAAATAAGGTTTCGTCTAAATTTGAAATTTTATTAAGAATTTTTTTTTAAAGTTTCATATGGAGTTTCAGTTTGTTGTTTCTTTTTCTTGTTTTGTCATTCTATGTTTTTTCGGTTTTTTATCATTCTTATATTTTTTAGATAATATATTATTCACACACGCTCCTAGTAAAATTATATAAGTGCAAAAGAAAAACAACAAAATGACCAAAAGTAAAACAAAAGAAATGCTTGAAAAGTAACTAGAAAGGAAAAAACTAACTAGAAGGAAAAAAAGAGTAATCAGAAAAGAAAAAAATAGTTATAAAAGGATGTTTAAATAAAAAGTAAATTTGTTAAAAAATAATATTTTAAAGGCAATATTTGTTAATAAATAATATTACAAAAGAAAAAATAATTACTAAAGTCACATTTAAGAACATACAATATTTTAAATGCAATAAAATAAAATTTAAATGAATAAGGATACATATAATTGAAAAAGATTATTTCATAATAGGGAACGGAAAACATATGATCATAAAAAATAATTTTAAAAAAATAACAGACAAAAAATGATAAAAGCGGGAAAAAGGGGGGAAAAAACACAGAAACAGAAGCACAATGCAAAGAAACAATAAAAAACAAGAGCAGTAATAATCAAAAGAAATGGGAAATATAAGGAAAAAAAGTAAAGATAATTTAAAAAAAGAAATTAAATAAGGACAAATTAATATATAATAGTCAAAGAAAAATCTAGGAACGACCAAAATAAAAAGGATAAAATATTTTAAAAGCGAACAAAATTATTAAAAATAAAAACACTAAGGTATATGTGACAATAAAAGGAAGTTTAAAAAAGAGTATATTTGCTATTTGCAAAATGAAAAATTTTAATATAAATGTTAAGTGTATTCAATAACAAATTTATTTCTATCATCGATAATAAAAGTGAAAATAGTGAAAAATTTTAATATAAATGTTAAGTGTATTCAATAACAAATTTATTTCTATCATCAATAATAAAAGTGAAAATAGTTTCTTTTAAAGAGTTGAACTTTCAATTTGAGTTTTTTAATAAGAGTAAAAAGGCTTTCATCTAAGATTCCTTTGGAGCTTCGTAACGAATTTCGGGTTTTTGTTTCCTTTTCTTATTTTGTCATTATGTGTTTTTTCATTCTTATTTTCTTTTTAATTTTTGGTGTTTTTTTATGGTTTTTTAATTTAGTTAAAAAGAATTTCGGGTAAACTTTTTTTTTTTTTTTTGGAATTTCCGTCAAGAAGGAAAAAAACAGTTTTAGAAAAAGAAAAAAAAAGTTGGTTTAAAGGCAGTAGTAAGGAGAAAAAAAGTTAAATGAGGATACATTTGAAAAATATTATTACATAGAAGGGATAAAATAAAAGGAAAATATATGATTATTAAAAGCACAAAAACATAAACTGATATACGGAATAGTAACACAAAAAACTGATATAAACACACACAAAAATATTCAGATAAAGAAAAACACACAACCACAAAATGATTAAAGCAGGAAAAAGAAGAAACAAAAAAAAAAAAAAAAAAAACAAACAAACAAAACAAACGAAATGTTATATAAAATATTAACTAAGGTGTATATGAGAAGAAAAAAGACGTTTTTTTTTTTTTGGTGCCATATATATATATATATATATGTTTAACAGTTAGTTTAAAGGCCGTAAGAAAAAAAGTTCAATGAGGATATTTTTGAAAAATATTACTACATAGACGGGATAAAAATAAAGGGAAATTTATAATTATTAAAAACACAAACATAAATTGATATAAGCAGAAAAAAAAAAAAAAAAAAAAAAAAAGGAAAAACACAATATAAAGAAAAACACAAAACAAAAAGACGTCAAAAGCAAGTAATAGTAAGAAACCGAAATATAAAGAAAAATAGTACGCATAAATTTTTTTTTTAAAATTATTTATATAAAGATAAATATATTATATAATAGCAACAGAAAAACCACAAAACAACTTTTATAGGTAAGAAACATAATCAGTAAATACCAACAAGGAGAAGGAAGATTTAAAAAAATAACACAAAAACACAGTGATAAAAAGCAGGGAAAACAAATACAAAAATAGAAAACAATGAAAGCAACGAGAGCCGCGACAGGGAAAATATGATATATGAATGCCTGTATGATGTATGAATGCATGCTTATCTGATGTATGTATGCATAGATGGTGTATATGCACTAATTATGATGCATGTATGTAGGGATATACAACTATATAATCATAATTACATACTACAAAAATGAAAATGATTAGAGTAAGCTTCCTTTCTGTCGTGGTTGCTCACATTAGTTTTGGAAAATCAAGAATCATCAATATCCAGTAGTTCCTTCTTCCTGCAATATTTTTTTCTCCAAACAAAAAATTGAGACAAAAAAAAAAAAAAAACTATTTGCAACAAAGCTCCATTGAGGAGTTTATACAAATTGTATCAAATAAAAGCCATAAATGATAGGAATCTCTTAGTTCAAATACAAAGAAAACACACACAATTTATATTCCTGATAAGGAGTTCATCGAAAGAAACAAACAACTGACATTACTTAATCCAACACGCACAGTGAAAATTTAACAATTAGTTGCTCTTGCTACAAAACAAAGATTACACAGATAATATATATATATATATATATATGTGTGTGTGTATATATATATATAGATGTTATCAGTGTTAATAACCTCTCCTATATTGTTATTGCTACTACTAATACTACTAGTGTGACAGCTATCCGTGCACCACTATTGTAACTAGCTACAACTACCGTAACTATTCCTATATCTACTAACTACTGCTACTACTACTATTACGCGATTGATACAATTACTACTAATACTATTGTTATGTCTATTCGTACTGCTGTAATTGCTACTACCACTATTGTTACTGCTACTCCTACTACAATTGCTACTGCTACTTTTACTAATTCTACTACTACCGATACTAATACTATTTTTACTTACTACTGCTGGTAATAACACTACTGCTACCGCTACCTGCCAAGTCCACTGCTACTACGCTACTGCTGGTTAATACAAGTACTACTTCTATTGTTAGAACTACTAATAACTCTACTACTATTGAAACTCCTATTAATACTAACAATAATACCACTGCTTTTGCTACTAACTAAAGAAAAAGAAACAAATGGAATGAGATTAAAAGGGTAAAGATTACTTACCAATAGGAGTGTTTAATCGTCTGTTCTAGAGATAATACTAAATTGTTGAAGATTCTGCTCAAATCACAAAATGGATAAAATTATGAAAACTAAGTTATCAAAGAAGCAAAAATGTCGTGGAGGATAAAAAAAATAAAATAAGTTTGTCTTGTAAGATTACCTGTTTAAAATTTATAGTCTATAGCACCAATAAGGTATGTAAACTCTTGATCTTGCAAATGACATATAAGCACTGCAACTTGTTGTGATACAGAGTGACACTGAACTCAAAACTGTGTCTAGAAAACAAGAGGAAAAAGAACAATATATTAGTTGGAACAAGCTCAAGAAATAACATGATATTAGGGAGAAAAAAAAAAAGTAAAAAGAGTAAATAAGTTTTGAACACGAACTACTCACAAATGCAGCTTCTGAGAATAATTAAAAATAAGTACTTCAGCAATTTCACAGTATATGACACTTCAAGTAGAAGAAGCTGAAACTTGAATTAGTCAAAACAGAGTGAATTAGTTTGACGTTGGAAAAGATGAAGCACCAGGTGAAGAAGGAGTTAGGTACCTCTGTGTAAGGATATTAACGAGTCAATGATTTCTTTTCATGGCAAGGTGGTTTTGCCAACAAGTTCTAATGGGGGACCTAGCTGCATGCACACGTGAAAATGCAAGTGAATTTCATTTTATTTGTTATTTGTTATTTGTTATTTTTTATTTATTGCAGTAACATCAATACCAAACTAATTCAATAACATAGAAGGACAAAAAAGTTACCGAAAACTATTGTGAGCAAAGTTCTGCGTCGCGATCACTTCTTTTAGGATCATCCTCAGAACCAACCATAAACCTGCAAGCATAAAAGCCATCAAAACTCAGCCAAAGACCACTGATATGTCTCTGAAGAAAATGTAAAGAGAAAAGAAGATAAGGAATCGTCAATTCAAGAAACTCCACGTGAGTAACTCCCAGACTAATATCTCATCGACCTACAAAAGTGCTCCAGACTCGGTAAATCATGTATGTTGTGTCGCCTCATTAAAATATAATGAAAGAGAAAAGGAGGAAATTATACTCACTTTAATTATGTATATTGTGTTGCCTAATTTTGTAAAAGAGCTCCAGATAAACTTGTTGCTGCCACCACTTTAGGAAAAACAAACAAACCTAATTCACTAATCAGAATTCAGGCCAAATCTAAGAAATACAATTGACAAACAATATACTAGTGGTTGACTAAGTACTCAATACAACTTTTTTAAAATGTAAACTAGAGAAGAAATATTTGACATCCTTGTGAATCACATGAAGCCACTCATGTCAAAAAGACTACAAACATTCTAATTCAAATCTCTTAAGAGTGCGTTGAAATCACAAAGTGGATAAGATTATGCACAACTGAAGTGCTAAAATAAGAAAATATTTTATCAAGAAAAGAAGATTGTCTTGCAGGTGTTTACCAGTGTAAAGTTTATGGTATAGTAGCACCATACTTGGTGTTGCAACTTGAGGCAGTATTTGAGTGGGAACCAGCTAAAAACCGCACAACTAGAAAACAACAGGGAAAAAATGGACAGTATATAAACTGAAGTACGGTCATGAATGATGTACTAAAAGCTATTTGTAACCCCAAAGCACAGAGAACTACTCACTGCAAGCAGCTTCTTGTGACAATTCGGAATCTGTACTCCATTGGCTTCACAAGATGTGACACTTAACAATGAAGAAGCCGAAAAGAATAGATCATAAGCAGAGTAAATGACGAACACAGATAACTCACTAAGATTCTGTTATCACTTGGAAAAGATTTAATGCGCGGGCAGAAGGAATTACATACATCTGTGCAAGGATATTATTAAGTGAATCATTTAAAACCTATCGGAAGGCTTGCGTATAAACATGAAATGGCAGTGCTTCCAAGAACTTCTTGTAGGGGGGCCTGACTGCATGTCCATGTAAAAATGTTACTTCACATGAATTTCAATTTCTATAATACAAAACAGTTACTAATAAGGTATATGAGCATGATTTTGCATCAGGATCGTTTCTCCTCTGGGGCCATCCCCTGAACCACACCCTATCAGCAATAAAAGCTATCAATCTCAGTTTAAAGACCACAAATATGTATAAATATATCTCTGAAGAAGTTGGGAAGGAAAAAGGGTTAAGGAATAATCAATTCAAGCAACTCCATGGGGAAGGGCTCCCTGACTTCTCATCAATCCTCCAAAAGCAAGCCCGTTAGGCGCTACAGACAACCAATCATAACTTGAAGGAAAACATTCTTAAGTCTAAGAATACTAAAGAAGTAAAAAATGCATTATCAAAAGCTAAGACCAAAAGGTCTAAATTTTTGAACTAAAAATACAGTACTCCAAAACCATGTGATCATCTGGGTCATCAATCGTAGCTTTTGCAAGTAAAATAAAAAATGAACAGTGAGAGAGGGAGAATAAAACTTTTAGCTATTACGTAAGGCTATATTGTATCAATCACCTTCTAGATTGAGCAAAAACGTTTGAAAAGGGTAGGACAAAACAAGATAAAACTTTTAAAGAAAAAGGAAAGGAAATGAATAAGACTTTCCAAACAGTTACAAGATTTCGTTACCAAATTGATAAGATATTCTTACCTATGGGGCTCTTGATGCTCAAGCATTTTTTTTTTTTTTTAAATGGAGAACGACACTTACAGCCTTCCTTTCATCATACTGCCCCTGTTTAGACCGAATACAAATGCATGAATCAAGGGAGACTGTAACGCCACAAATGCTCTCTAACTTTAACGTTAGAAAATTTAACATTAGAATTAATATAGATAATGTGATGAGATAGCAATTTCTTCATTCTAATGTTATGTTGAGTTATTTTTTTCACAGGTGACGCGACGAGGACTCGATGTGCTAGAACAATGTTCATGCCAAATTGATGAATTTTTATGATGATTTGATAATTTTGTGTGATAGCTTAAAAATATATGTAATAAAGAAATTGTTGAATTTATTTTTTTTATATTATATATAAAGCATAAATATATTGTTATACGATTATAGTATATGTTTATATGTATATACTAGATGTAAGAATAATTTATAAATATACATACAGATTGTACTGTATATATTTACCTTTATATATATATAATGTATATATATATTAAGTTATTTGATTAGTCAAATGTATATATATAATTTTATATGTATATATGTGTGTATATTGGGAAATCTGGAGGAGGAAATGAAGTTTTAAAAAAAAAAGGGGGGAAATGAGAGATTTTTTGCATTCTAATTAATCTATTAATTGGATGACTACCTTATTTGTTCAAAATGACAGCCCATAATCAAATATCAGAAAATTTATTTTCAATTAATTCCCAATTTAATTCCACACAATCTGCCATTGGTTTCTCAAACCTAACTCTTTGCATATCTCTCCCTCTCTATTGCTCTCTCTATTATTCACACACACAAATAGAAAACAAACCCTCTATTTCTCTCAGCCCTCTCCCACGCACAAACACACAGGAAAAAAAAAAAAAAAAAAATTTCTGCCAAACCTCTAAGTTCTTCAAGACCGAAAATCAAAGAATTTTAAGGTATGTTTCGGTATAGCTTTATGATGATGATGAGTTTGTTGTTGGTTTTAGGTTGGGATTCTTTGGAGATTGAAAAATTTTAAGTATTAGAAAGATGTCTTAGGGCTGTTTTGTGTGTGTGTGTGTGCATGAATCATGTATATTGTGGTGATAATTTTTAATATTTTCGGATTTGACCACTGTTACTGGGATTTCCAGATTTTGTGATCAGTTTCGAAACTGTTTTTGGGAATCCAAACGGTCTCCGTTTTTTAAAAATTTGATATTGTTCGAAAGCCCTAGATGTCTATTTTCATTTGAAATCAGTTTCATATCTTTTGGAGTTATTTGTGAAATTTTATGATTTTTCAAATAGGCAGAGGTCGGACTGCCAAGTTCGGTAAAATTTTAATGATCAGATTTCAAAACTGATTTTGGGAATCTAAACGGTCTCCGTTTTAAACAAATTTGATATTGTTGGAAAGCCCTAGATGTTTATTTTCGTTTGAAATCAGTTTCATATCTTTTGGAATTATTTGTGAATTTTTATGAGTTTTCAAATAGGCAGAGGTCGGACTGCCAAGTTCGGTAAAATTTTAATGATCAGATTTCAAAACTGATTTTGGGAATGCAAACGGTCTCCGTTTTTAACAAATTTGATATTGTTAGAAATCTATAGATGTCTATTTTCATTTGGAATCAGTTTTATATCATTTGGAGATATCTGTAAATTTTTGTGATTTTTCAAACCGGTAAAGGTCCGGCTGCCAGTTTTAGAAAAAGTTTAGAAATCAATTTCAAAACTATTTTTGATTGTCCAAACGGTCTTCATTTTTTATGAATTGGATACCATTAGAAAGATCTGGATGTCTAATTTCATTTAAAATTAGTTTCAGATCATTTGGAGCTCTGTATGAAGTTTTATGAATTTTTGAAAGGACAAAGGTCTGATTGGCAGATTCTATCAAAATTTGAAATTTCATGAAATTGTAAAATTTTTGTGTTTTGATGTAATTAAATGATGAAATAGGCCTTGTAGGTGCTCCTATGATATGATGGATGTGTTTGATGAATTATTATGAGCTTTTGTTGATTTTATTATATTTATTATTCATGGCATGAACGTTTCTAAAGACGAGCACCCGAGACCTCAATCGCGCGTCACCATCGGAAAATTCAAAAGGTTGAGTAAGGCGTTTAAGTAAGTACACTCTCACCTGCAACATGAATTAAAGATTTGAGAAGTATATATTTTGATGTTGATGATGATGTTATGATGTTCTTAAATAATACTTCTCATATGATGAAACGTTTTGATGAAAAGTATATATATGGTATGTATATGTATTTTTATGTTTTAAAATGGCGTTGTACACCCTTGATGATGATGATGATGTTGTTGTCCGGTGAGCGGACTTTTGTCACCGTTGGTTTGGGATTTGCTACCCCAACCCTTCCGTGACTAGCGCGCTATGATGGTACAACGCCGGGCCCAATATATGACGGTTTTAAAAGTAAAAAGTTTTTAAATGATGTTTATATTTATGATGATAAAAGAAAAATGTTTATTTACATTTGTGAGATTTAAGTGTCTTACTAAGCCCTTGCTTATATAAGTTAATTCATGTTGCAGATAAAGGAAAGGGTAAGATGTAGTGCTGGAGGAGCTTGGAGCGGATAGCGGGACGATATATGATAGGAAAACGGGAGGAACGATCTTGAGATGGACATTTATAATTTCAAATGAAGTTTTGAGACTTTAATTTATTATTATTTGATTGGATGTTACATAAGGACTTAAATTTTATTTCATGAGTTGGGTTTTAAAAAAAAAAAAATATATATATATATATATATACTTATATTAATTATGAAGTATAATTTTGATATAGTTTTAAAAAAAAAAATTTCTAGAGTTTTCTAAAATTATCTAAGTAAAGTTTTCCATTATGTAAATATTTTTATTTCAAGCTTAATATTTTCCGCAATTTATAAGAAATGAATGATTAAATAAGAAGTCAACTGTAACGGTCCGTGAGGGGTCGTTACAGATATGGTATCAGAGCGGTTTCCTATTTCCTATCATGCATCGCCACGTATCCACTTCAAACTTCTTCAAGTAAGTAATTAACTAGTTTCCTTAAATAGAAATGTAAGAGTTGTGAGGTGATGTTCTATTTATGGAAAGTTTGAATCCTGACTCGATATCAAAAAAAAAAAAAAAGGGTCTTTTATTGACATTTTCGCTACTAACTGACGACTAAGATAAGATAGTACGCGGACGAGAACGTGCAATTCGAGGACGTGGTAACGGCCGAGTGCAAGCCGAAGATGAAGTTGCTGCGGAGCCTAACTTCACGTCCGAGTGCAAGCCGAAGATGAAGTTGCTGCGGAACCTAACTTGGCAGAAGTTATGGCGCAGTTACGTCAAGACCAACAAAGGGGTCGTGGACAAGTTGAAAACGAAGCGATGGCAGAGCCTAAGTGAGTAGAAATGGTGGTTCAACTTCAGAGGCAAGTTTTGGAACAACAGGCCCTCATTAACAATTTGCAAGCTAATGCCAACAGAGTGGAAGTCCCCATTAATCCACCGGCTGCACAACCAACGTAAGATAGAAGAGTTCAAGCAGCTACAAATCATGAGCCCCTATATCTGCGATTCAAGAGGATGAAGCCTAAGGAATTCAATGGTTCAACTGAGCCTTTGGTAGCTCAAGGATGATTGAAGTCAATCAAGTTAGTCCTTAATTTAATAGGTTTAACTGAGAATGAGAAAGTGAAGTGTGCTTCATACTGTTTGATGGATGATGCTAGAATCTGGTGGGAAGGAATAAAGTTGAGCAGGGATATAAGTCAAATGACATGAGAAGACTTTTATCCAGAAATTTAACGAGCAGTATTTCAACATGTCTGTGACCAGGGAACACTATGACGAGTTTAATAACTTTCGTCAAGGAAATCTATCAGTGACAGAAGCAGCTGTTGAGACATCTACTGTTGTCACAGGTCAAATACTTGTTAATAACCAGTGTGCTAATGTTCTTTTCGACACAGGAACCTCACACTCCTTTGTGTCTTCTACTTTTGCTAAAAGACTAGGAATAAATCAAGATATCTTGAGTCAGGGATTCACTACGACACTACCCTCTGGGGAAGTGATGATGTCCACTCATTGGCTACAAGCAGTGCCAGTGAGAATTGTTGATAGAGAGCTCTACAGTAATCTGATAGTGCTCAAGATGTTTGATTACGACCTAATTTTAGGTATGGATTTCTTGGGAAAGTATAACGCGTTTATTGAATGCCGAAGACGTAAAGTCGTGTTTAATCCCGAAGGAGATGATCGATTTGAATTCATTGGTGATGCGAAGAAAAAGACGAAGTTATTCCTGTCAGCAATGAAGGCTCGAAAGATGCTAGCCAATGGCTGTAACGGTTTCTTAGCCAGCATCGTAGATAAGAAGAAAGAAGACAATTTGAAACTTGAAGATGTATCTGTCGTACGAGATTTTGGTGATGTGTTTCCAGAGGACTTGCCAGGTTTACCGCCAGATAGAGAAATCGAGTTTGAGATTGAGTTAGCACAGGGCACTGGGCCAATCTCCAAGCCACCTTATCGTATGGCACCTGCTGAATTGAAGGAATTACATGAGCAACTTCAAGAGTTGTTGAACAAGGGTTTCATTCGCCCTAGTCATTCACCGTGGGGAGCTCCGGTTTTATTTATGAAGAAGAAGGATGAGACAATGAGACTCTGCATCGACTATAGAGAACTAAACAAGGTAACCATAAGGAACAAGTACCCATTGCCGAGAATTGATGATTTATTCGACCAATTGCAAGGTGCGACTGTGTTTTCGAAGATTGATTTACGATCTGGATACCACCAACTGAAGATCAAGGAAGGAGATATTCTCAAGTCAGCCTTCAGAACTCAATACGGTCATTATGAGTTTGTGGTCATGCCATTTGGGTTGACCAATGCCCCTGCTGCTTTCATGGACCTGATGAATAGAGTGTTTAAGGAGTTTCTGGATAAGTTTGTGATAGTGTTTATCGACGATATTCTCATTTATTCAAAGACTCGAGACCAACATGAGAAGCATATAAGGACAGTTTTGCAGACATTGAAACAACACCAACTGTATGCCAAATTCTCTAAGTGCGAGTTTTGGTTGGATCGTGTGGCATTCCTTGGTCATGTGATTTCTAAAGATGGCGTAATGGTGGATCCCGCGAAGGTTGAGGCCGTTAGTAATTGGAAGAGTCCAACCAACGCAAGTGAGATCAGAAGTTCCCTTGGTTTAGCGGGATATTACAGGAAATTTGTAGCTAACTTTTCGAAAGTTGCTATGCCACTTACGACACTTACCCGAAAAGGAAAGAAGTTCGAATGGACAGAGGACTGCGAAAAGAGCTTTCAAGAGCTGAAGAGACGACTCACAAGTGCTCCAATCTTGACGATTCCGGATGGGGATGAAGGGTTCGTAATTTACAGTGATGCTTCTAAAATGGGACTTGGTGCAGTCTTGATGCAGAATGAGAAGGTAATTGCCTATGCTTCAAGGCAATTGAAGAACTATGAGAAGAATTATCCCACCCATGACCTAGAGTTGGCTGCCGTTGTTTTTGCATTGAAAATATGGAGGCATTATTTGTATGGAGTCCGATGTAAAATATTCACTGATCACCAAAGTTTGAAGTACTTTTTCACGCAGAAGGATTTGAATATGAGGCAAAGGAGGTGGCTTGAGCTAGTAAAGGATTACGACTGTGAAATACTATACCACCCGGTGAAGGCAAATAGGGTAGCTGATGCGTTGAGTCGGAAGACCCCAGCCACGTTAATGTCCTTGAATGTGATGTCCAAGCCCATTCAAAAGGAGATTTTTGATTTTGGATTGGAATTAATAGTTGGGCAACTTTCTACAATGACCTTGTCTCCAACTATTTTAGATGACATTCGGAGCAAACAAGACCTTGATCCAAGCCTTGTGAGAATTAAAAAGGAAATGCTCGAAGGGAAGTGTGAAGGATTTAGTGTGTCTGATGATGGAGTGCTGAAGCTTAAGGAACGGTTATGTGTTCCTAAAGACGAGGAGTTGAGGAAAAAGATTCTTGAAGAGGCGCACAATACCCCGTATACGCTTCATCCTGGTGCAACCAAAATGTACATGGATCTTAAGAATAGTTTCTGGTGGTTCGGAATGAAGAAGGATGTAGCACACTATGTGAAGCATTGTTTGACGTGCCAACAAGTTAAGGCTGAGCACCAAAGGCCAGGAGGGGTGCTCCAGTCAATTCAGATACCGGAATGGAAATGGGAAGACATTGCGATGGACTTTATTACTGGATTGCCAAGGACTACGAATGGATATGATGCTATATGGGTGGTCATTGACAGATTGACCAAGTCAGCACATTTTCTTCCTATACGATTGACGTTCTCGATGGAACAGTTGGCAGAATTATATGTGAAGGAGGTCGTGAGGCTTCATGGTGTTCCCAGATCTATTATTTCGGATCGAGATAGTAGGTTCACCTCTCATTTCTGGAAGAGCGTTCAAGCGGCTATGGGTACGAAGTTGAAATTTAGCACAGCTTTTCATCCGCAAACAGACGGTCAGACGGAGAGGACTAATCAAACACTTGAGGATATGCTTCGAGCTTGTGTCTTGGACTTCAAAGGGAGTTGGTGTAAGTTTTTACCGTTGGCTGAGTTCGCTTATAACAATAGTTATCAAGCGACGATTGGGATGGCTCCCTATGAGGTACTTTACGGAAGACGTTGTAGGTCCCCAATTTATTGGCATGAGGCTGGGGAGAAGAAGCTAGCGGAGTCGGAACTTATGGAGAAAACTGACTTCTTCAATAAGACGACCGAAGCATTGAAGGTAATTCAGCAGCGGATTGCCACAGCTCAAAGTAGACAGAAAAGCTATGCAGATGTGCGTCGAAGGCCTTTAGAGTTTGAGGTTGGAGACTTAGTGTTTATCAAGGTCGCCCCGATGAAGGGTGTGATGCGATTTGGGAAGAAAGGCAAGCTTAGTCCCAGGTATGTGGGACCATATATGGTGATTGAGCGTATCGGCAATGTGACTTACAAGTTAGATTTACCGCAGGAGATGACATCCATCCACAATGTATTTCATGTCTCGATGTTGAAGAAGTATGTACCGGATCCATCTCACGTCATCAAACCGCAATCGATTCAGATTCAAGAGGATATGAGTTACGAAGAGAAACCAGTTGAAATTCTTGATCGAAAGACGAAGACCTTGAGAAACAAAGAGATCCCCTTAGTGAAAGTTCTTTGGCGTAATCACAAGATAGAGGAAGCTACTTGGGAGCGAGAAGATGCTATGAGAATGAATTATCCGGAATTATTCTAAGTTTCGAGGACGAAACTTTTATAAGGTAAGAGGGATTGTAAGGCCACAAATGCTCTCTAACTTTAACGTTAGAAAATTTAACATTATAATTAATATAGATAATGTGATGAGATAGCAATTTCTTCATTCTAATGTTATGTTGAGTTATTTTTTTCACAGGTGACGCGACGAGGACTCGATGTGCTAGAACAATGTTCATGCCAAATTGATGAATTTTTATGATGATTTGATAATTTGTGTGATAGCTTAAAAATATATGTAATAAAGAAATTGTTGAATTTATTTTTTTTATATTATATATAAAGCATAAATATATTGTTATACGATTATAGTATATGTTTATATGTATATACTAGATGTAAGAATAATTTATAAATATACATACAGATTGTACTGTATATATTTACCTTTATATATATAATGTATATATATATTAAGTTATTGATTAGTCAAATGTATATATATAATTTTATATGTATATATGTGTGTATATTGGGAAATCTGGAGGAGGAAATGAAGTTTCAAAAAAAAAAGGGGGGAAATGAGAGATTTTTTGCATTCTAATTAATCTATTAATTGGATGACTACCTTATTTGTTCAAAATGACAGCCCATAATCAAATATCAGAAAATTTATTTTCAATTAATTCCCAATTTAATTCCACACAATCTGCCATTGGTTTCTCAAACCTAACTCTTTGCATATCTCTCCCTCTCTATTGCTCTCTCTATTATTCACACACACAAATAGAAAACAAACCCTCTATTTCTCTCAGCCCTCTCCCACGCACAAACACACAGGAAAAAAAAAAAAAAAAAAATTTCTGCCAAACCTCTAAGTTCTTCAAGACCGAAAATCAAAGAATTTTAAGGTATGTTTCGGTATAGCTTTATGATGATGATGAGTTTGTTGTTGGTTTTAGGTTGGGATTCTTTGGAGATTGAAAAATTTTAAGTATTAGAAAGATGTCTTAGGGCTGTTTTGTGTGTGTGTGTGTGCATGAATCATGTATATTGTGGTGATAATTCTTAATATTTTCGGATTTGACCACTGTTACTGGGATTTCCAGATTTTGTGATCAGTTTCGAAACTGTTTTTGGGAATCCAAACGGTCTCCGTTTTTTAAAAATTTGATATTGTTCGAAAGCCCTAGATGTCTATTTTCATTTGAAATCAGTTTCATATCTTTTGGAGTTATTTGTGAAATTTTATGATTTTTCAAATAGGCAGAGGTCGGACTGTCAAGTTCGGTAAAATTTTAATGATCAGATTTCAAAACTGATTTTGGGAATCTAAACGGTCTCCGTTTTTAACAAATTTGATATTGTTGGAAAGCCCTAGATGTTTATTTTCGTTTGAAATCAGTTTCATATCTTTTGGAATTATTTGTGAATTTTTATGAGTTTTCAAATAGGCAGAGGTCGGACTGCCAAGTTCGGTAAAATTTTAATGATCAGATTTCAAAACTGATTTTGGGAATGCAAACGGTCTCCGTTTTTAACAAATTTGATATTGTTAGAAATCTATAGATGTCTATTTTCATTTGGAATCAGTTTTATATCATTTGGAGATATCTGTAAATTTTTGTGATTTTTCAAACCGGTAAAGGTCCGGCTGCCAGTTTTAGAAAAAGTTTAGAAATCAATTTCAAAACTATTTTTGAGGGTCCAAACGGTCTTCATTTTTTATGAATTGGATACCATTAGAAAGATCTGGATGTCTAATTTCATTTAAAATTAGTTTCAGATCATTTGGAGCTCTGTATGAAGTTTTATGAATTTTTGAAAGGACAAAGGTCTGATTGGCAGATTCTATCAAAATTTGAAATTTCATGAAATTGTAAAATTTTTGTGCTTTGATGTAATTAAATGATGAAATAGGCCTTGTAGGTGCTCCTATGATATGATGGATGTGTTTGATGAATTATTATGAGCTTTTGTTGATTTTATTATATTTATTATTCATGGCATGAACGTTTCTAAAGACGAGCACCCGAGACCTCAATCGCGCGTCACCATCGGAAAATTCAAAAGGTTGAGTAAGGCGTTTAAGTAAGTACACTCTCACCTGCAACATGAATTAAAGATTTGAGAAGTATATATTTTGATGTTGATGATGATGTTATGATGTTCTTAAATAATACTTCTCATATGATGAAACGTTTGATGAAAAGTATATATATGGTATGTATATGTATTTTTATGTTTTAAAATGGCGTTGTACACCCTTGATGATGATGATGATGATGTTGTCCGGTGAGCGGACTTTTGTCACCGTTGGTTTGGGATTTGCTACCCCAACCCTTCCGTGACTAGCGCGCTATGATGGTACAACGCCGGGCCCAATATATGACGGTTTTAAAAGTAAAAAGTTTTTAAATGATGTTTATATTTATGATGATAAAAGAAAAATGTTTATTTACATTTGTGAGATTTAAGTGTCTTACTAAGCCCTTGCTTATATAAGTTAATTCATGTTGCAGATAAAGGAAAGGGTAAGATGTAGTGCTGGAGGAGCTTGGAGCGGATAGCGGGACGATATATGATAGGAAACGGGAGGAACAATCTTGAGATGGACATTTATAATTTCAAATGAAGTTTTGAGACTTTAATTTATTATTATTTGATTGGATGTTACATAAGGACTTAAATTTTATTTCATGAGTTGGGTTTTAAAAAATATATATATATATATATATACACTTATATTAATTATGAAGTATAATTTTGATATAGTTTTAAAAAAAAAAATTTCTAGAGTTTTCTAAAATTATCTAAGTAAAGTTTTCCATTATGTAAATATTTTTATTTCAAGCTTAATATTTTCCGCAATTTATAAGAAATGAATGATTAAATAAGAAATCAACTGTAACGGTCCGTGAGGGGTCGTTACAGAGACAGATTTCACAACATATTTATGCAACCTCGCTATAAGATCTCAACTTCTTTAGAAGCTTACCGTGTGACTACAGTTGTGTATTTCCATGGTCCTAAATGTTTTTCCTGTAGCAACTTCGGCTCCTATTATACACGTGGAATTTTGAATGGGAAACCTAGTAAAAACTAAGATTCGATGTTAAAAAAGTATCCAATCCGTCAATAATATTAGACAATCACAGAACTTAATTTGCTTCCTAAAGGTGATTAAGAGTACAAATATGCAATAATGGAGAAATTCTATGACTACAACGGTTAGTTTCAAGATATCTAGTATACCTTTTATATTGCTTGACATGTGCAACCTTTTGTTGTGCCTTATTGTTCAGTCTTCCTATTGAAGAGCATCTGACGCTGCTTCTAGAAATCAATCCTTTTCCAATCACAAAATAAAATTCCAATTATCTAGTATACCTTTTATGGACTGATTTGCAAACATGCACATCTTGTCACAAACTACGTCATAGTTACAAGTAAAACTCCAAACCAATAAAAGAAAAAAGAAACAAACGGAATTAGACAAAGTTTATAAGTTCATATCAAATATGAATTTTTAAACTCAAGCACTAGAGGAGATCATAGGACCGCTCTAAAGAAGGAAGTGTTGTTTCTTTCCTCGTCAAGACTGAAAAAAGGATGAAACTGTGAAAGATCTGTTAAAATCACAAAATGGACAAATTATCCACCACTGAGCTATTAAAGAAGCAAAAATTTACTAGAGAAAAGAAGTTTGTCTTGCAGGAGTTACCTGTGTAAAGTTTTGTAGTCTGGGCACTAATAGGTCTCTTAACTCTTACCGGTTAAGTATGTGGGAAGAGTTCTTCATCATGATCGCTTCTTTCTTGGGACCATCCTCTAAACCAGCCATCAACTTGAAAGCAACAGAAGACACCAAACTAAATTAAAGATCACTACCGTATATCTAAAAAAGATGTGAAGAAAAAAGAAGATAAGGAATTGCCAATTCAAGCAACCACACAGTGAAGAGCTCCCATGATTAATTACTCTTCAATCCTTCAAAAGCAAGCCTGAATGCACCACAGATAAAAACTAAAAGCCGAGAGTATTGAGAAAAAATATTTTCTTCTATTACTTTTCTTTACACTTACATGGGTATATATAGATACAAGATCCTAAATCAGGAAACTAACCAACTAATTACAGCTAATTACACAGCCACTTACAGCCACACAATAATCTAAAAAAGGAAACAAGTTAATTCAGAAAATTAATTCTATTTCTCAACACTCCCCCTCAAGTTGGCATGAAAATATCTTTCAAAGCCAGCTTGCACACTAAACTGTCGAACTGTCTCTTGTGAAGACCTTTCGTTAGAATATCTGCTGCTTGGTTGTTGGAAGGAACGTATACCATACATATATCTCCGCTATCAATCTTTTCTTTGATGAAGTGCTTGTCTATTTCTACATGCTTTGTTCGATCGTGAAGAACAGGATTGTGGGCAATGGCGATTGCAGACTTGTTGTCACAGTACACCTTCATTGGTGATGGACTATGAATTTTCAGCTCCTTAAGAATTCTTCTCATCCATAAAACTTCACATATCCCATGAGCCACAGACCTAAATTCAGCTTCAGCACTGCTTCTCGCCACGACACTTTGCTTCTTACTCCTCCAAGTTACCAAGTTTCCTCCTAGAAAAGTGCAATATCCAGAGGTTGACCTCCTATCTATAACACTTCCAGCCCAATCTGCATCTGTAAAAGCTTCTATCTGTAAGTGCTCATTTTTCTTGAATAGTAGTCCTCTTCCGGGCGTTCCTTTTAGATACCTGAGGATTCGATAGACAGCCTCCAAGTGACAAGCATTTGGTGAGTGCATAAATTGACTTACCACACTTACAGCAAAAGCTATATCAGGACGAGTGTGTGATAGGTAGATTAGTCTTCCTACCAGTCTCTGGTATTGTTCTTTATTAACACCATCTGCTTCATTTGTCTTGTGTAGCCTTTTATTTGGTTCAACTGGGGTTTCAGCTGTTTTGCATCCGAGCATTCCGGTTTCACTGAGCAAGTCGAGCACATACTTCCGTTGATTAATGAAAATCCCCTCCTTTGATCTGGCAAATTCAATACCGAGGAAGTATTTTACAGCCCCCAGATTTTTGATTTCGAATTCTGTGGCCAATCTTCCTTTCAATGTCTCAATTTCCCTAGCATCATCTCCTGTAAGGATAATATCATCGACATAGACAATGAGTATTGAGAGGTTACCAGTTTCTGAATGTTTGTAGAATATGGTATGATCCGTTTGACTCTGAGTGTATCCATACTTCTTAATCACCTTTCCAAATCTCTCAAACCAGGCTCGAGGAGATTGCTTGAGTCCATACAAGGATTTCTTCAACCTGCACACCTTGTCCTCTCCAAACCTCTTCTCAAATCCTGGTGGAAGGTCCATGAATACCTCCTCTTTTAACTCACCATTTAGAAAGGCGTTTTTAACGTCTAGCTGATGTAAGGGCCAATCACGGTTTGCTGCTATGGACAGGAGAACACGAATGGAATTGATTTTGGCTACTGGGGCAAATGTCTCCTGATAGTCAATCCCGTGAGTCTGAGTGAATCCTTTTGCTACTAGTCGTGCTTTATATCTTTCGACATTCCCATCAGCTTTGACCTTAATTGTGAAGACCCATTTGCATCCAACAGTAGACTTGCCCTTCGGTAGAGTAACCACTTCCCAGGTTCCACTTTTCAAGAGAGCATCCATCTCTTCCTTCACTGCTAAACTCCACTTCGGATTACTAAGTGCTTCCTGTATTGTTCTAGGTTCAGACAGATTAGAAATTTTTGACAAAAAAGCTTGATGTTTGTGTGAAATTTTTTTGTAGGATAGATAATTTGCAATAGGATGTTTGGTAGTACATGAACGTATTCCTTTTCTAATGGCTATAGGTAGATCCAGATCCACAACCTCTGAATCTTGAGCTTCTGTTGAAAAAATAGGATCAGGGTTGGAACTTACCTTGATTTCTTGAGGACCATCATTCGGTTCTTCAGATTGGGAGGGAGCTAAAGCTTCAATTTGAACATTCTTCCTTTGATGAAACCTCTTCCTAGAATAAACTAGAGGTTCTATTGTCGTTTTCTGCAATATTTCTCCCCCTGTATTAGACAAGACAATTTCTGGTATCTTTTGACTAAAGTTCTCCTTGTTTTTATTATTTTCAACAACTATTTCTGGCTCGGTATTATCAAGGAGTCCTACTGTACTCGGTGTTAAAACAACTCTTGGTAATGGTTCAGAAACTTGCCAAAAATCATCTTCTCCATCTGTACCATACTCCCCCTGAAGTGGATTTTTGGGAAAGAAAGGTTGTTTTTCCATGAAAATCACATCCATACTAATATAGGTTTTTTTTGTGACAGGATTAAAGCATTTATAACCCTTTTTGTTTGAAGCATAGCCAAGGAAAATACATTTCTCAGATTTTGGATCTAATTTTGATCGAAACTTGTTTGGAATATGAACAAAACATGTACATCCAATATTTTTAAAGGAATATCGGAAAATATTCGGTGAACAAAACTATTTTTCAGTTTGTGTAGAGGAGTTGTATATTGTAAAACTCGAGTAGGCATTCTATTAATCAAATATGATGCTGTTAAAACTGCATCACCCCACAAATATTTAGGAACATGCATGGAAAACATAATAGACCGAGCAACCTCAAGTAAATGTCTATTTTTTCTTTCAGCTATTCCATTTTGTTGTGGAGTGTCACGACATGTAGATTGATGAATGATGCCTTTAGTTTTTAAAAAATCCCCTAAACATTCGTTAAAGTATTCGGTTCCATTATCCGATCTAAGGATGCATATTTTTGTTTCAAATTGGGTTTCAATCATGTTATAAAAATCTGAAAAAAGTTTTCCAATTTCTGATTTTTTATTTATAAGATAAACCCAACATATTCTGGTGTGATCATCAATAAAAGTCACAAAACCTCTTTTCCCAGATAAAGTTTTGATTTTTGAAGGGCCCCAAACATCACTATGGATTAGAAAAAATGGTTTTGAAGGATAATAGGGTTTTGGAGCAAAATTTATACGATGACTTTTTGCCAAAAAACAAGTTTCACATTGGAGTAAAGTACAATCAACACCCTTAAATAATTGAGGAAATAAATGTCTCAAATAAGAAAAACTTGGATGGCCTAGTCTAAGATGCCATTCCATTATTTTGTCTAATTTTGGGTTCGAACTCATACTGCTGTAAGCTTGAACCTCTTTATTACTAGAAAAAGTGTCCTCAAAGTAGTAAAGTCCTCCTATCTCTTTAGCTCTCCCAATCATCATCCCCGACTTCTGGTCCTGAAAAACACAAGATGATTCACAAAAAATTACACGGCAGTTAGAGTCTTTTGAGAGTTTGCTGACGGACAAGAGGTTACATTTGAGTTTTGGTACATGAAGTACAGATTTAAGACCTATACTTGTAGACAGATTAATATGTCCTCTTCCAGCAATAGAAGAGAAGCTACCGTCAGCGACACGAACTTTTTCATGGCCAGAACATGGGTTATAAGAATAAAATAAATGGTTGTAAATTGGTCATATGATCAGAAGCTCCAGAATCAATAATCCAAGGGTTTAGTTTTCTACCTGCATGAGCCATAGAACAATTTGGAGTACCAGTAACCGAGTTGGAGCTTAGTAGACTCAGGAGTTGATTGAGTTGCTCCTTGCTAAATGGGCTGGTTTGTGGGTTGGTTTGGTCGGTGGCAGCGTTTGCAGTAGGTGGTGGCTGACGCTTGTTCCTCGGCTTCCAATCTGCAGGCTTGCCGTGGAGATACCAACAGGTCTCCCGAGTGTGCCGTGGCTTGTTGCAATGGTCACACCACACCCGGGGTTTCTCCTCACTTCTCGGTGGAGCATGACGCTTGCTGATGTTGGCCTCAGCAGTAAAAGCCGAACTCTCAGGAATGCTGGTAGGGTTGGATTTTTTGTTGAGCATCACCCCTCTTCGAGTTTCTTCTCGGCGGACTTCCGAGAAAGCTTCATGGAGTGAGGGCAGGGGACTTCTTCCAATAATTCTCCCCCTAACCTCGTCAAAATCCTCATTAAGACCAGCAAGAAATTTAAATATTCTGTTTGCATCAACAATAGCCTTATACCTACTAGCATCTTCAGGGCACTTCCACTCTTGATCATTAAACAGGTCTAGGTCTTGCCATATTCTTTTTAGAGAATTAAAATACTTTGTGACAGAGTCATTACCTTGACGGATATCTCCAAGTCTCAAGGAAAGTTCATAAACCTGAGATTGATTGCCCAAATCCGAATACATTTGGGTCACATTCTCCCAGAGTTCTTTGGCTGTTGAAAAACACATGTAGTTGGCGCCTATGTCCTCTTCCATCGAATTCACCAACCATGTCATTACCATGGAATTTTCTGCATCCCAGGTGGCGTGGCTTGGATCTGTGGTGGCCGGTTCTATGATTTCTCCCGTGAGGTAGCCTATCTTCCCTCTTCCTCGAATATACATCCTCACCGACTGTGACCAACGCAGAAAGTTGTCACCATTGAGACGAATCGTGGTAATCTGAATTGGGTGGTTGTCGGTGGTTTTAGATGGGAGAGAGGTGGAACCATATGGCAGAGAAGAGTTTTCGGTAGAGGTGGCTGAACTTTCAAACATGGTTTTTTTTTTTTTTTTTTTTTTTTTTTTTCTCTGTTTCTCTCTTCTGTTCACGGCCGGACAGAAAGAGTTCTAGGGTTTTGCCCAGAACTTTAGTCCTGCTCTGATACCATAAAAGCCGAGAGTATTGAGAAAAAATATTTTCTTCTATTACTTTTCTTTACACTTACATGGGTATATATAGATACAAGATCCTAAATCAGGAAACTAACCAACTAATTACAGCTAATTACACAGCCACTTACAGCCACACAATAATCTAAAAAGGAAACAAGTTAATTCAGAAAATTAATTCTATTTTCTCAACAAAAACATATCTATTAGCATATAAAGTGAAAAAAAAAGGAAGGCAAAATTCTAATGTGGATTATAATATATGTCTTTTTCCTAAGAACACCAAAGACATTAGTAGTGCATTAAAGATATAAACATTTTTCCCCATCGATTTCAAATAAGATTTTAAGTGAAAAGATGTATAGGAACTATAAAAATCTAATTTTTTTGAAACAAAAAGATAGCAATACAAACCTTTGATCATATGATCAACAATCATAGCGTTTTAAAGAAAAACCATGAAAGAATACCAACAGGGGCAACATTGAGCTTAAAAAATGCATGGAAGCTAATGACAATTAGAAGTACCAAACTTTAGCAATTGCTTATTTAAAAGATGATAGTCAGTAAAACATTCCAAAACTCGTACAGAGTTCCAATAGCAAATTGTTGGGATATTCTTACCTTTGAGGTTTCTAGCACCAAGTATTGATGCTCAAGCATTTAGTGTTTTTTCGCAAACAAGTGAACAAGCTTGGAAGAATCAAAACTCATCTCTTCATACTGAAACTGAGCATGGAGAATAAAGCATTCCTTCCATCCCTTTGTCCCTATTTCATTCCAAACACAAATTCATCAATGAAGTGGGAAAGATTTGACAATATTTATAGAATCTCATCAATTTTAAAAGCTTACCATGTGACAACCCATGCTAGATTAACATTCGTGGCATTCCACAGTCTGAAAAAATTCTTCTTGCACGCTGCAACAACATTAATTCCTATTACAGATGGAAACCAAGTTCAACACAACAACTTATAGTTTTTCATTACCTACTAAGGAACCCCGTGTTCTTACTCCTTAGAATTGTTTCAGCTGAATTACAACGGAAATATCAAGAACGGATTCGGAGTGGAGGATGAGCATGATTGGGTGAACCTTCGCAGAGCATCGTCAGCCCTTTACCCTTATCCATATAAACCTCTTCCAAGCTAAACAGGTTGAAATCACAAAATGTGCCTGGATAGATAAGTTATACCATGAAATCTATTATGAGTATTTATTTTAGAGTATCAAAACACCCCTGAACTAATTACAGAAAAAATGCAATTATAAAAAAAATAATCACTATGGTTTCATAAAGTCTAATTATTTTCAATTTTTTACAAGAACATAAATTAGTTGAAACTCATATGCACTAAAGATAAATGATGCAGAAAATGATAAATTTTATTAAGCCTAATTAATGATAATCTAGCTTTTCTATTTTACATCAATAAAACAAGGAATAAAAACTCATAATGCACTAAAGATGAATGATGTGGAAAAGAATAAATCTAATTAAGCCTAATGAATAATAGTCTAGCTTTTCTATTTTGCATCAATAAAACAAGGAAGAAAAACTTGTACCCAGTTTAGACGGGGAATTTTCCACCATCAATAGCCATCATAACATGTCTATCCTACTACCACCAACAACACTAACATGTATTTCCTACAACACAAACAAAACTTATTAAAATCTGGGGCAAGGAAGAAGATACACCAACAATAAGACAGAAATATTAAAGCAATAATTATGTATGAATGCATGCCTATATGATGTATGTATGCATAGATGGTGTATATGCACTATTTATGACGCATGTATACGTACATTATACCTAAGCATTCACAAATAGGATATACAGGTATATAATCATCAGTACCTATTACAAAAATGAAAAAGATTATAATAAGCTTCCTTTCCGTCATGGTTGCTAACATCATTCTCGGAGAATCAAGAATCATCAATATCTAGCAGTTTCTTCTTCCTGCAACTTTTTTTTCTCCCAACAAAAAACGACACAAAAAAACTATTTGCTACAAAGCTTATAGTCCCATTAAGGAGTTCACACAAAATATAAGAAATAAAAAAGGATAAATGATCGGAATCCCTTAGTTCAAATGCAAAGAAAACACACACAACTTATACTCCTGCTAACGAGTTCACATGAATTGAAGAGAAACAATTCACGTTATTTAATCCAACATGCACGATGAATGACTAAACAATTAGTTACTCTTACTGCAAAACAAAAAACGAGACACAAAAAAACTATTTTCCACAGTTTATATTCCCATCAAGAAGTTCACACAAATTCTAATAAATAAAACGAGATAAATAATTGGAATCCCTTGGTTCAAATACAAAGAAAACAAACACAACTTGAGTTCACATAAATTGTAAGAAATAAAAAGAGAAACAATTCACATTATTTAGTCCAACATGCACGGTGAAGGATTAACAATTAGTTACTTTTGCTGCAAAACAAAAAACGGTGAAGGATTAACTATTTGACACAAAGCTTATCCTCCCATTAAGGAGTTCACACAAATTCTAAAAAATAAAAAGGGATAAATAATCGGAATCCCTTAGTTCAAATGCAAAGAAAACACACATAACTTATATTCCTGCTAAGGGGTTCACATGAATTGTAAGAAATAATAAGAGAAAAATTTCACATTATTTAATCCAACACACACGGTGAAGAATTAAACAATTAGTTGCTCTTGCTGCAAAACAAAAAAACGAGACACAAAAAAACTATTTGCCACAAAGCTTGTACTCCAATTAAGGATTTCACACAGATTCTAAGAAATAAAACGGGATAAATAATTAGAATCCCTTAGTTCAAATACAAAGAAAACACACAACTTATGCTCCTGCAAAGGAGTTCACATGAATTATAAGAAATAAAAAGATAAACAATTCACATTATTTAATCCAACACGCACGATGAAGGATTAACAATTAGTTACTCTTAATGCAAAACAAAAAAGAGACAAAAATAAAATAAAAATAAAAAAATAAAAAAAACTATTTGCCATAAAGCTTTTACTCCCATTAAGGAGTTCACATAAATTCTAAGAAATAAAAAGGGATAATGATTGGAATCCCTTAGTTCAAATACAAAGAAAACACACATAACTTATACTCCTGCTAAGGAGTTCACATGAATTGTAAGAAACAAAAAAGAGACAAACAAGTGACATTTCTTAATCCAACACGCACGGTGAAGAAATAACAATTAGTTGCTCTTGCTGCAAAACAAATGTTACACAAATAATTTATACATATATATATTATCAACGTTACTAACTAATCCTAGACTGCTATTCTACTACTGATACTACTAGTGCTACTTATAACTACTATCAGTACCGCTATAGTAACTAGCTACAACTACTATTGTTGTCTACTATCTACTACTACTCCTACTATTACGCGACTGCTACAACTACTACTAATACTATTGTAATTACTTCTAATGTTACAACTACTACTACTATGAATATTACTACTATAGTTACTGCTACTCTTACTAAAATTGCTACTACATACTAATACTACTAATACTAACACTATTTCTACTTACTACTATTGGTTCATACTAATAACACTAAACTTCTACTGTTAGTACTACTACTATTGCAACTGCTATTAATACTAACACTAACACTAATACCACTGCTATTGCTACTAACTAAAAAAAAACAAACAAATGGAATGAGATTAAAAGGGTAAAGATTAGTTACCAATATGAATGTTTGACTGTCTAGCTCTAGAAATAATACTAAATTGTTGAAGATTCTGCTGAAATCACAAAATGGATAAAATTATGCTAAATTGAGTAATTAAAGAAGCAAAAATTTGTTGGAGAAAAAAAAAGTTTGTCTTGTAGGATTACATGTCTAAAATTGAGTCTATAGCACCAACATTGTATGTAAACTCTTAATCTTGCAAATGACAAATAGGCACCAATTTGTTGTGGTACTGGGTGACACTCAGCTCAAAACTACAGAACTAGAAAATAACAGGAAGAAAAAGAAAAATAAATTAGCTGGAATAAGCCCTAAGAAATAACAAGTTAGTCCAAAAAAAAAAAAAAATAAAGTAAAAGAGTAAATAAGTTTCAAACAAAACTACTCACAAGATGCAGCTTTTGAGGATAATTAAAAATCAGTAATTGAGCAATTTCACATTGTGTGGCACTTCAAGTAGAAGAAGCTGAAAAATGAATAGGTCAAAAGAGAATGAGTTAGTTTGGCGTTGGAAAAGATGCAGCGCCAGGTAGAGTTTAGGTACCTCTGTGGAAGGATATTGATGAGTGACTGATTTCAAAGTTGGTTTTCATGGGAAGGTGATTTTGCCAACAAGATCTAATGGGAGACCTAGCTGCATGCACACGTGAAAATGCAACTTCTAGTGAATTTCAATTTTTCTTTTTTTTTTTTTAACACAATAACATCCGTACAAAACTAGTTCAATATTATAGAAAGACAAAATAGTTACCAATAACATTTGTGGGCATAGTTCTGCATTACAATCACTTATTCTAGGATCATCCTCTAAACCAACCATAAACCTGAAAGCAATGAAAGACTTCAAATTCAGCCAAAGACCACGAATATATCACTGAAGAAAATGTGAAGAGAAATGAAGATAAGAATCATCAATTCAAGAAACTCCATGTGAATAACTCCTAGACTAATATCTATGATATAGACTAAAACATGTCTAAATTATTGTATAAGGTTGAAAAAAATCTACAATGATAACATAAAAGTAGACAAGGAACGTCTTTAGCCTAAGAATACTAAAGAAGTCAGAAGTGCACTTAAAATTTTCATATTCTCATCTCAGCGAGTTCAAATTTGTTTTCATTAAAAAGAGATAGGACTAAAAAATCTGAAAACTGGGTATCAAAAATAGCAAGAAGGGCAATATAGGCTGAAAAAAATGCGTGGAAATCAATTAACAATTAGAAGTCCCAACTTTTAACAAATATCTTTAGACTACATCATACCAGATCCCCTTCACACGATCGAACATAACTACATTAAAAAGGCGGGACAAAAAAACATGGAACATCAATTAAATTATCCAAAACAGTTTCAAGGTTTCAATAGAAAATTGCAGGGATATTCTTACCTATGAGGTTTTCAGCTGTAGGTACTGATGCTGGAGCATTTGTTTTTTCTCGCTACCAAGTGAAAAAAGCTTGGAAGAATCGGAATCATATTTAATCAGAAAACATATGTAAATTAGCATGTAAAGTGTACAAAAGCCACAATTATAACTTCAAAGGAAAGCAATCTTAAAGCCTAAGAATACTGAAGAAGTCAAAAATGCATTATCTAGGCCAAAATATCAAACTTTTTTGGAACAAAAAAGCAAAATCCAAAACAATGTGATAATCTGGATCATCAATCATAACTTTTGCAAGTAAAACCATAAATGAATAGCAAGAGGGGCAACGTGAGCTAGAAAAATGCATGGAAATTTATGAACAGTTAAAGACCAATTTTAAGCTATTACTTAAGACTACATTGTGCTAATCACCTTCCAGATTGAGCAAAATTTTTTGAAGAAGGTAGGATGTAAGCAGATAGAACTTTTAACGACAAAGCAAAAGAAAGTCAATAAACAACAGTTACAAGGTTTCAATACCAAATTGCTAGGATATTCTTACCAATGGGGCTTTCAGCAACAAGTATTGATGCTCGAGCATTTTTTTTCCTTTTTTGCAAACAAGTCTAAAAAGCTTGGAAGAACCAGAATCCTCTCTCCTTATCTGAAGTTGCGCATGGAGAATTGCACTTATAGTGTTCCTTTCAACCTGCAGCCCTGTTCAGACCAAATACAAATGCATGAATCAAGTGGGAAAGATTTTCGCAACTTATTTATGCAACCTCACTTAAAGATCTCAAAAACTTCAACAGCTTACCGTTTGACTGCAGTGGTAGACCAACATCTGTGTATTTCCATGGTACTAAAAGTTTTTCCTGCAGCAACATCGGCTCCTAGTGTACACGTGGAATCTGAGTGGCAAACCTTGTAAAACTTAAGATGGGTTGTTAAATAAGGATCATATCCGTCAATGATATCAGACAATCACAAAACCTAGTTTGCTAGCTAAAGGCAATTAATAGTACAAATCTACAATAATAGAGAAATTCTATGACTACAGGTTTTGTAAGTAAAAACCTTTATGAATTTAGATTAGAGACACTGAATTCACAATTTTTTTTTTTTTCAATTGTTCGATCATTAGAAGAATCCAAACTTGGAAATCATAAACAATCAGACTTGAAGAACAGGGCAAGAAAAATGAAAACAAAAACAAAAAGACAAAACTTTGGAAAACTCATCATGGAAAAAAGCCCAAACTCAGAAACTTGATCGTAGCTATCTGATCAATCTTCAGTAATCGGAAAAAGGGATTCCTAATTGTATAATTTCCGTCACAGAAACTTGTTTGGGGGGAAATGAAAACCCCAAATTTTCCGTAAAGACCTTACAGACTCGTCGCGTTCCTTCCAGATAGACAGAGAGAAGAAGAAGAGAAGCTTAAGAAACACGCTTGGAAAATATGTAAATTAGGAAGAGAAATCGTAACCCAAAACCTTTTTTGAATTTAAAGACACCGAATTTAATTTTTAATTTTTTTTTTCAATTGTTCGATCGTTAGAAGAATCCAAATTTGAAAAACATGAACAATCAGGCGTTAAGAACAGGGCAAGAAAAATGAAAACAAACAAACAAAAAGAAAATCAAAGAATTGGTAAACTCACCATGGAAAAAAGAAAAAACCCAAACTTGGAAACCGGATCGTAACTTTCTGATCAATCTTCACCAAACGGAAATAGGAATTCAATGGAACTTGTTTGGGGGAAAATGAAAACCCGAAATCTTCCTTACACACTCGTTGCGAGCGTTATAAAACCCCAGAGAAATCCATCGTTTCAGAGAGAAAGAGTGAGGAAGAGGAAGCAACAAAAGAGAAGCTTTACGAAACCCTCTGAGATAGAGAGAGAGGAAGAAAGAGAAAGAGAAGCCATTTTTGCGTCACCAAGCGAGTGACTGTGAGAGGAAGAAGAATCGGAGCGAGAGAGAGAGGAAGAAGTATAGAGAGAAATAGAAGCCGTTTAAGTTCAAAAATTAAAATGTAACGGAAGCCGTTTAGCTGTTATAAGGGTGTAAAGTTGGGCTCTAGGGTTGATTCAATCTGAACCGTCCGTATAATCAGAACGGATAGTTTTTAAAACGATCATACCAATCCGTGTAGACAGCGTGCTTACCAAACAACTAACTATCAAACAGGATTATTCCAAAAAAAACTATCAACCAGGAGGAAAAAAATTACTCAAATATTATGCCTAAATGTGAACCAAATATTACATTATGTAATGTCACCAAAAGAAATTTTGCAAAAAAAGAATTTGAAGTCGATGGAAATGTCATTTAAAAAATTATGAAAACTTTAATATACCACACCTACTTAAATCACCCACCAATTTTAAATTTTAAATTTTATTTAATACTTTTAACACACCACTTATAATTACACCAAAAAAAAAAAAAAAAAACCCAATAATTAAACCGTATATTTTTCTCCTTCTTTCACCCGCCCACAAATCAAATCACACACTCTCACTTTTAACTGCTTTTCTTTTTATATATATATATATATATATATATATATATTTTTTTTTTTTTTTTTTTGTTTTTTTCGAAGATCTACGTTCCTTCAACTAGCTAATAATGAAGAGATACATATAAATTTCAAAAAAATATATATATATATATATATATATATATATAACGGTAAATCCATACATACACACATAAAAGACTCAAAATCAAAGTATTTAATCATAAAAATAAAAAAATATATAAAAAAAAAAGACTATAGTATTTTGTTTGCTTCCAATATAAGGCTCAATTTAATACATATATCTTTCCATTTCAAGTTTATTTATATATTTGGAATTGTGGGTACATATATATATATATATATTAGTTTTCACAGGATACGAATTTTCAAATAGTATTTGAATTTTTTTTTTTTTAACTTAAACATAACATGGTATTAAACAAGTTCGCAATAATACCCCCCCTAAACTTTATCTAGTCAATTTAGGACATACAATCTCTCTCCATGTGCACTATCTCCACTCTCTGCTCTCTCTATTCTTAGGTCCACTATTGCGTTTCATTGTTGTGAGGCCAAGCAACCTCGCGATGGAGAGATCTGAATCATGATGAACTAGATCACGATTGAAAACCCATTGGCAGCACTGGTAGATTAAATTGGGTTAAGGTTAAGAGATTAGGGTTAGTTTGAGGAGAGTCAAAAGTAAAACTGTGGTTATCAACTACTCGAAGAATATGGGCAGGTTATATTTGAGAGCTGCAGTTGCATATAGACATTCAAAAGAAATAAATTGAAGTACTTTAAACAACATTTGATGTGTAAAAATGTAAGGTTCATTATCAGAAAGGGTTGTTCTTACATACATGGAACTTGAGCTAGCTCTGCTAGGTTAAAGTTGTTAAAATATTGAATTTGGCAATTTCTCAAAACTATTTTTAGTTTGCTTCCTATTATTGATAATTAGGTAGTTTCTATTATTTGTTAGTTTACTTTCCTTTTCTTGGTATTTTATCCCCTATAAAATAGGGTTAAGTATTCTTTGTAATTTGTGAGACGGAATTAACTGAAAAATATTATTCTCCCCAATTTTTAAGTTGGTATCAGAGTCAGTTATCAACAAATAACACTTTATCACCTTATCGTGGTTGTAAATTTAATCTACCATTAATTTCCACACTTAACTCTATAAGTTTATAATTCAAATCCCGTCACCTCGAACTTCAAAACATTTCACCTTGAATCTTGAATATTGACACCCTGATTTGTAAGAACCCGAAATTTTGATGAACTTGCGATTTCCTTGGATAAAAGTAAAATCCAAGTCTGAATCTTGTATGTCGATATGAAGCTCATGATTTGAGTTGAATATCAGTATATGTTTGAGTTCTCGTTTAATTAGCTACGAGACTCAATAATAGTTTGCTTAAGTCAAGCATGAGGCCTTTTGAGAAAAAGGACAAAATAGGAATTTATGATTTTATGCCGGTCAAAGTTTGACCAGGTTGACTTTAGGTTTGACTGAGATGGTACTGCAGTGTGATTAACAGTATGAAAATTATACTACGGGAAACCGTCATTACGAACGAATAAGTAAGAATAAGCTATGAGACCACCCTAGAAAAATCAAGCACAATATTTAGAGCAATAAGGACTAAATAGTTTCAAGTCCAAAGAAAATTTGATACGCAGTCCAATTTTACGCAGATAAATTATGGACTGTAATCCAGTATGACAATACTGTTTTTGGTGAAAAACAGTATTGATATTATCAAAGTTAATAAGGAAATGGATTGTATAATTATATTAATGGATTCTTGAAATCAAGTGGATAATTATGCTAGAATTGGAAGTCAAATAGCTCTACCTTAGCCAATCACCCGCAGGGACTAAATTGTAAATATTTTGTCTTTAGGGGCAAACGTGCAATTTTTGGAAAAGTTAGCAATGATGATGTAAGCATGATATAAGCAAGATGATGTCATCAAGGTGATGTAAGCATGATGTCATTAAGATGATGTCATCAAGGTAATGTAAGCATGATGATGTCATAATGATGTAAGCAAAACTTGGGCTCCAAGACAAGCAATGGCCGGCCACCACATGTAGGGACTAATTAGCAAATATTTTTGCTTCAAGGACCAATTAGCAATTTTAGAAAAATAAATAAATCCTAGTTCAAGGACTTTTTAGCAATTTTGAAAAGTTCAAAAAGCCTATAAATAGGAGCAAGGGGGGGGGGGGGGTCGGTTTTTGCTTCAAAAAAATTGGGAAAAGTCCCAAAACCATGACAAAATTTTCCCTCACCCATTTTCTCTCAAGAAAACCGAAATCCAAAGGAAGGAAAAAAAAAATGGAACAAGGAAATTAGTCTAGGTGAGTGGCCGGACCTTGTGGGGGGCTCAAGCTTAAGTGGCCAAAATTTGGAACCCCATTTGGAGGGGAGGCCGGTTATGGAGGGTGGCAAGGAAAGAGGGAGAAGTTGGAACCAAGCTAGCCAATTTCTAGAATTGACTAAGGTAAACCCTCTAAACCTCTAAGTTTTTCATTAAGTTTGGAGTAAGATATTTATGTATATGTTTTCATGTTTATGGCCGAAAATTGGAACCCCATTTGGAGGGGAAAGGGGAAAGGCCGGCTGTGATGGCAGCCAAGGGGAGTAAAGAAAAGTTTGGGATCCAAGTTTGAGAACCAATTTCCAAACCCTAGAGGTAAACCCTATGACCCTAAGCTTTTTAAGTGAGCTTTAATTTGGAAATTTAAGTGTATTTCCAAGCAATTGTTTGTAAGAGCATAAGCTCATTCTTTTATTTCATGCAATGGGTTTAGTGCTTGGTTATGTGCTTGATTAGGGTGTCAAGGTCTCAATTTATGATTTTGGTGCATGCTTTGATAAAATGCTTGCATGATTATTAGGGTTGCATGCATGCATTTAAGGTGTTTGTTATATGTCCCCAATATACCTAAGAAGTTATAGGTTATGCATGTTTATGTTTAAGATAAATTAGAAGCTTGAATGATGCATGGTGATGCAAACCTAAAGTTTTGCAAGCCTTAGTTTGGTGCAAGAACACCCAAGGGTTTGCCCTTGCATGAAAATGTTTGAATGATGCATGGATGTATGTTTTACGTTAGAAAGCGCTGCATGACTGATATTAGGCTCCCGCTGTGGGCGGTTGAGGTAGTGTGCGCGTAATAGGATGTAAAACGAACTTAAAACCGAAAACTGCCAGTTCAGGTAAAACTGGCTAGTTTTCTGAAAAGCTGGTTTTGAGGCCCTTAGAGGCTGAATTTGATAAAAGTTAAAACTAAAAAGTTGTATATAAGGATTTTTGCTAGGGGGCAGCACAGACAGTTTTCAAAAATAAGGCTCTAAAGACCTCCGTTTTTACAAAAACCCGAGCATGGTTGGTCAGCCCTAGTATGCACGGCCAGGCAGGTTTAACAAGGAATAAGGTTAGGTTAAAAGCATAACTAGATTTTGAGTAAAACATGAAAGTTACAGGAATTTTTGAGCTCTCTAACTTTCATGAAGAAAGGTTTTTCAAATTATAAACAGATTTTAAAGTTAAAATCAGATTTCTAAAACTGTGCAGGAAACAGGAAATTCCTACACGGGATTTTCTAAAACAGTGCAGGGAAAGGGCATTCCTGCACATAAACTGTTTAGTTGGATGTGGGAAACTGTTCCAAAGGCAGTTTTCAACACTTAGTAATCCTTTTCAAATCCTACTCAAAAGTTACGATTTTTCATATTTTTAAATAAAGGATTTTAAAACCTAAAAGGTTGAATTTTCCAAAGAAAAGTAAGAATGGATTTTTAAACCCAAAAGTTATCGTACTTTTGGTAACAAGACAATGATGGACGGTAACCAGGAAGGATACCCGAGTTACTGGACGGGGTCCAAAGCCCAATGTTGACTTAGGATAATTGGACTAAGTTTGACTACCTCAAGGGTTACTCAAGGCAACCCAACAAGGTATTAAGATTGGGTTTGAACCTAAAACCCAAAAGATTATGGATAAAAATGACAAGGCATAGGCCAAGGTAAGGATGATAACCTAACCCTATTCATGTATGATTGGGATTAATACCCAAGGTTACCTTATGTAACCAAGTAAGTCATCATGAGTTATAGGGGGGACATATATTATGAATGGGTGTTGGTTAGGTCACCAACATCTTAAGGTTATAATTATGAAGCCTTATACTATGTCCTTTGAAATAATAGGAGACAGCCTGTTGTTGTGCCTCAGCTTGGAGCTGCACGAAATAGGACATAGCTAACCAGGTAAGTACAACTCCGCCTACAGCATAGGCCCTTTGTTGTGTTACTTGCTTAAAATGTTATATGTTAGGGTATGTCATGGTATGTTATGGTATGGTATGTTATGGTATGATGTAGTATGTTATGTTACGAGGTATTATGTTATGATGCTATGTTATGAATAAGGTTATGTTATGATATATGTTTTGAAATTGTGACATCATGAAGCATGTTCACTAATATTAAATCATATGGTAAGAGCAAGATAAGATATGGAATAAGACAAGTTAAAATGATGTGTCGTACCGACTTGCCACGAGGGCGGGTTTAAATAGTATGATTCATGGTTTGAGTTGGATTGGATCGGCTGCCTCGACTACTCCATGTTAAACGGTTTGTTTCATGGTTTGAGTTAGAACGGACTGGCCGCCTTCAACCATTTCATGGCTATGTACCACGGTACGTGCACGCATGATAAGTAAAAGAATAGAACTAAGTTAAGTTATGAAACCATAATTGATCATAATTGGTTCATGCATGATGATATGTTCTGGGTCGCGGATGTAACAGTTGTATTTGCTGAGCGAAAGCTCATGTCTTACGTCTATGCTGTAGGTAAGCAACCTGCCAGCAATCTCTGATGCAATACTGTGGAAGGTTGGTGCTGCGGACTGTGAAATGTGGGATGGATACCGCCACGAGTTTTGGAAAAATATGTTCTATAAAATATGTTGTAATGAAAACGGGGTTTTCATTATGTTTCATGTATGTATGATAAAGTTTATGTATGTATGGCAAGCAAGTTGCCTTGTGTGGTACCGATCCGCATTAGGTCAGGTTTGGTCCACGGCTTGATTATGATGGCTTTCAAATAAGGTTTAAAAGCTCGGTACTCGAGTAAGTACCCATAAGTAAGTATGAGTACAAGTATGAGGTTAAGACAAGTTTAAGTTTGAGTTTTAAAATAAAGTTTTAAAGAAAAAAAAAAATTTACTCCAGAATTTTCAACAAACTTAAGTATTTAAAACCGAGTTTTAAGTTAAGTATGTACGGTGACGACCCGGCATGGGAAGTCGGGGCGTTACATGATTAACGGCATGTAAGACACTGCTTGAGAGTTCCTTCGTTTAGGTTTGATTTAGAGACTTGGTATAGCCACGAACGGAAAGTACTCCATCAGAAGGAACTTCACAGACAATAATATTTATAAGTTATGTTAAGCAATTTGTTATGATGTACACATGCAGTATATTTACACACTCACACGTACGGGACATATGCATAGATATGTATATATATATATATATATATAAGAATCGAATTCAAAGCTGATATTGAAAGCAAAAGATCAAAATAGAACAAATCAAGGCAACTTCTTGCTAATCCAAGTCAGATGGCAACCAGAGTTCCCCCAAACACTTCAGGGGACTAGAATTACCCTCACTCGACTTGAGGGTAATTTTATGGTAGCTCCGGTGAAGTGTTCAGGGGAACTCTAGCGGACAACTGACAGATATATATATACACACACACACACACATGTATATTATATATACACTCGTCTCCCATACAAAGCTAGCTAATCATCTTTGTTTTAGTTTCTTGGATGAAGAAAACATATCAAACCCCATTTGAGTATTTATAGAGTAGGCTCTAACAGTTATTCCGTACACAGTAAAAAAAAAAAAAAAAAAGATAAAAGACACTTGTGGGAAAGTTACAAAGTTATTGAGATTGAACCTGGTCGGGAATGCTGGTTACATTAAGAAACTAGCGCTGAATGTGGATCATTGATGGCCATAAGCTCTCTCAACCTTGTGTTCTCTTTAACCTTTCGATTGAGGCTTATGCATACGTCGTTTTCGACGATCTCTTCGATTCAAAGTAGAAAATATTCCAGAATCACTTCTGATCATGGTACCAACAGATTCATGACCAAGTGTCTATCAATATACATGTGACTCGGCAGACGGTTTGATGGATATTTGTGCGAATAATAGTGTAACCCCAGATAATACTCACTAATTATATTTTCTCTATTAAATTAAATTAAGTACTTGGCAAAACTTTTTTAGCTGCAAAAATATTAATTAGCTGAGCTTTAGTACAGTGTTCTAGACCTAGTAAGATGTATACGTGGTATGATTTGTATGAACCGGATACGCTTGAAAAAAGGAAAAAGTCCCGGAGATAAATACAGGAACAAAAGCTGAAAGGGACATCTGACACTAACCATGATATAATATCCGTTTCCTTTTAACTTAGAATCCTATCTCGTAGTGGGATCCATTTTTTTACTCTTTTTAAAAGTGTGAGAAAAAATAAAATCCACCTAAATACTTTTTAATCGTTGCTTTTAAAGTAAAATAATATTATAGATAAATAAAATAGTAATTTCATAACTTTTTTTTGTTTTCTCTCCTTTCATGAAATATAAAGGAAAAACAAAATATTTCATCTCTCTTTTATTTTCTTTCACTTTCATTTTTACTTTCTCTTTCATTCTTACTTTCCCTTTTGTTTTCTTTCCTTCTTACCAAACATAGGCAAATTTCCTCCTTAGAAAGACCTTTAAGTAAAGTTTATCATTAATTGTAATTACCTAATAATATGCATTTTGAATGAGAAAATATATAGCGTGTTGGGAGCAACTCCAACTCAAAAAATTTAATTTTTTTTTTGTCTTTTTTTAATCAACAAAAAATTTAACTAATTTTTTTAAAAATCAAACAGCTCTAATCCAAAAAACTCATCTTGCAACCTATACACCAAAGATATCCATAATAATTTCCGAAGCATTCTACTATTGTTGTCAATTTGGTCATGCACGTAGTATTCACGTTTCTTGGAAATTTCACAACCAATGAAACTTTCTGTCTTGTTTCTATTAATTGAAGTGATGGTTCACATCACATATATCTATCGTGGAAAAAATCAAGTTACTTGGAGTGAGATGAAATATTGGACGTTCTTGCCTCTTGGGGTATTATAAGGGGTTGAGTCACCTATGAGGCTATGACCGAATAAAGGCCTCCGCTCTCCGTGTTTTTTTTTTAAATTTTATCTTTAAAAACGTTACAGCTTTCTCATTTTGCAGCACTAAACGTTGATAATTCTTTTATAAGTCTCCCAAAAAACTTATCTTTTAGTGTACGTGCGTCCTTACTGAAACAAATGACTGATTCCACCATTAGGTGTTATGTATATTCTTCTTCGGATTTTACCTTCAACGTTTTGCTTGAGAAAGTTTTTTAACAACCCTAAAAAAAAAAAAAAAAAAAAGAAATATTTATAGCAATGCATAACTAAGTAATATATTCAACATTTAGAGAAAAAGATAGAAAAAACTAACAAAATAAATAACAATGATAACTAATCGAATTGAACACTTAGCTAAACTAGTTTAACACTATTGTAATAAGATAGTAATCTGCATTTTGAATTCTCAAGATAACATTAATTTCAAAGTGTGCTACTATTGTTACCAAATTGGTCCGGGTACGTAGTACTCACGTTCTTTGGAAATTTTGCAAACAACGACACTCTTTTGTCATGAAGAAAATCAAAGTGGTTGTTAATAAAGCAAGTTTAGCAACTTGGATAATGTGATGAAAGATTGGACGTTTAATTTTAGCCCGTTGCAGTGTTATTCCTGTTGTCAAACAGGGCTATGCTTCATTAACCTATTTGTCATTTTCCTAGATATTCGTATTTTACACGATGGGGCCTACACGACGCTGTTCTTTGAATCACTTATCTTTGGATCTAAATTTTTCAGTTCAAGTTAAATCTAAATCCAAATTTTCAATTTTAATGATTTCATACCGCACTTATTTTTCTCTTACTTAAACACACATTTGGATTCCACAAAGTCAATTTGAATGCAAAAACTCAAATTTAACTTATGATCCAAACAGATAATTAATTTTATCCTTCCTAGGATTTAGCATCCTAAGTTTTGCTTGAGAAGGTTTTTAACGAGGCTTGACTTATAGCTTGCAAAGGTTGCAGATATATTTTAAATGTAATTTTACATCTAATTACACCAAATTAGTTTTTTGACACAGAAAAAAACCGTAGGAAAGGTTCTAATTTTGGATTAAAAAATCCAAAAGCAAGGTGCAACGAAGATGGAGAACTAAATTATTCCATTACAGTGACTTTAATACTTTTCACGAAATGTTGTAAATTATGTTTCATATTTCGCGGCAAAAACTTTGATCTTTCCTTTAGTTTACACCAATTAGTCAAGTTTGCCCAAATGAAACGTCAATTGACTTAATTAGCAGGTTTTTTTTTTTGTTTTTTTGTTTTTGGCAGACTATCTCTGCCTATAACCATTAGTGTTTCTTTCTATCTTAAGGACTTTAGTTCTATCTTATGGACCAGTGGTTCCACCAGTTGGAATATAAAGTGTGAATCTCTCTTTAAATTGATCTTCTAGGAAATTTCGAGTACACAAATAGACAAAACGAGTGAAGAAGAAGAGTTTTATCCAGGGTAGTTTGATGAAACTTGACATTATGTGATTTTCCAGAAAGAAATTGAGATAGTGATGCACACAAATTGTTTCTAGATAAGATGGGGGAACTTAATAATTTAGAATATGATGTGACAGCTAACTCTAGAAAGAAAAATATCGTTGTGCTGAAAATGAGACGCGTTTGAAGTTACTTAAATAAGATCTGATTGGATCCTGCAACCTTGATCTCTCTTAAGTTTTTTGCATGGGTTCTTAAGATAACAATTTTAGTGAGGCGTCTATTAATGATTTATTATTGGAGTAGATCCTTTTTATTAAGGATTTTAACAATGAATTGCATAGGTTGTAGATAACATGATTAACACAAAACTACATTTGCAGGAAAAAAAAAAAAAAAGGAACAAAATATTGATTTTTTTCTTTTTCCTCTCTTTTGGATTAATAAGGTTACATTTTTTAATAATATCTCAAGTATACTTAATCTAGGAAAATGATTGTCCTTTTAATGGTCATGATGGACTAACTCATAGACTCGGTGGTGTGGTCTATCATTTATCGACTAATATCAATGTATTGATCATTATTTGTTTTGTTGTAGTTTGTAAATTATAAAGAATAAGCACAAAGTTATTTGAGGGGGGGGGGGGGGGGGGGAGGAAAGGCAAAACTCAAATATTTGTGCCCTAACATTATAATAACAAAATTAATATTGATTAAAACACACTTAATCTTCACATGATAGAGAAGGACTATTACGAGATAAATTGTAATGTGATGACTGATTCTGAGATGTTTTAAATTTAAGAAATTGAAATGGGATTAGGCCTATAATTGAGGGACAAAAAACGAAAGTAACTTTTTTTTTTTTTTTGACGTGTGAAACTCCTATCTCCAACTTCTTACTCCCCAACCCTCTTTCTCTCTCTAAAATGCCATAACACCTTCCTCAAACCCAACTCTCTTTCTCCAATGCCGCCCACTCGGACCGCCTTCTGCCACCGAACCAGATGGCAAGTTCTACCGAATATTCCGGCCAAGAAAAGCCGAAGGCTTTTTGAAGTCAAATCCGAAGAAAGAGGAGGGTTGAGGTGGAATTTCACCAAATCTACCATGATCTCGAAATAGGAGTAGCAAAAGTTGAATCTCCTGTGGGTGTTTAAATTGTCTAAATGTATTTATTGTCATGTAATGTTCAATTAAAAAAAAAAGAACAAAATATAGAAATTAAATTAAATAAGAAAATGATAAAATATAAAGAGAGAAGAGCATACAATAATATTTAATATAGATGCACTTATATACACAACTTATATAAAGAGAGAAGAGCATACAATAATAGAAGATTTACTAGTAAGTAGTACTATGAATGAGCCCTCATATAAATATAAGTTATAATAAATAAATGAATTAATTTCCTAAAACTAACAAATCACTTACGTAAATTAAAATAAATACAAATAACTAATTTAACAAATATACGACATTTTTTGGAATATATATATATAGAAATGCAGGAAAGATATGACACTTTTTGCAATATATATATATATATATATATATAAGAATTGTCTCTTATCTGACAGCTGAACAGTTCTAAACTACTCGTAATAATTAGTTGATTTATTTGTAATTTTATGTAAAATTATGAGTAACATGATATTGTTTAACAACCGTTGATGCAAAAGATAAGAATAATTGAAAGTTACAATAAAGTCAACTAATTATTATAATAATATAAAAAAATTTCAAATCTTGCAATTGAATAAAAAAAAAATATGTCATATATATTAGTATTTAGATATCTATATATATATATATATATATATACACACACACACACACATATATTTCGTCTCATACACACCAAGCGAATTTAATTTCCCTCTAGCAGTTGGTTTGCAATTTCATCTTGTACACACGTATGCAATTTACATGTAATATGGATAGGAGAGAGAGAGAGAGAGAGAGATTAGGAATTGAATGCAATAAAATAAAAAACGAAAAAAAAAAAAAAAAAAAAAAGATGGGGTGACTAAGGACGAAAACACTAATCACTTTTTTTGTAGTCTCCAGAACACACTCCAAAAAGCGCGTTTTCAACTTTGCTGGCCATACTCTGTCTGTCATTTTCTTTCTAGTGGATGAAAAATGCCAAAGTAAAGGGACAACCGTAGCGTGCTAAATAAAAATGCTTGAGAGCACCACGGGTACACAACATGATAATTACTAGAAAATGAGTTTCATTTTTGTGAGCTCTCAATAGACCAATTTTCTATTGGTTTGTTTCTAACAATATAGAGAAGGTAATTAATCTTCTAATATATAATCATAGTGGCGAAGTCAATAATATTATTATGAATGGATTCACGTGCCCATACAATTTTAAGATTTTGATTTTTATTCATTAAAATTCTTAACAAATATAATTATACCCTTATTTTGCAAGAAAATTATGTTTTTGTCTCATCTAAAAAATTTAAATATGTTGTTGTGCCCCCTACGTTAAATATATATATATATATATATATATATATTGTTTGCATTTAATAATTAAAATATAGAAAATATCTTCATTCAATAATTATTCGTTTTTTCATTATGTCCTCATTGAAAAAAGTTTATAATAAATTTCACTTTTTCCCCCAAATTTTAGGACTTGTTACAAAATACCTTATTAATTTTAATTTGTAACATTTTCTCCCCTCACTTTGAAATGATTCTTGATGGAAAAATGTATGTGACATTTGTTGGTAGCATGAGTTTGGGGTATTAAGGGCCCGTTTGGGGCACCAACTCCAGATGGCAAAACACCATTTAAATTTTAAAATCTCAACTCTATATCAAACTTTCTCTCTTTTCCATTTTCAAAAAATTCAAACTTTAAAAGTCTATAACTTTCTCATTTCAAATCGAAATTAGATGATTTTTATGTCAAAATGCTCGTAACGAGGAAACGAACAAGACAAGATCCATTTTGCATTGTTTCTGAATACATCTCAAATTTTTACATTATTTTCTATCACAGAGCTTTTTCAAATTTTTACAAATGGTATTTTACCTACAGTATGAAATATACTGATGAGCTTACGCTCAGCAAGTACAAACTTAATCTCACAAAACATAACAAATATCGTGCAGCTTATGCATGAACCATTTATGGTCAATTATGAATCTCTTATGCTCTATTATGCACTTATTATCTTGCTTAACTTATGGGCCCTTTGTGTACGTACCAAATGCACGCAATCCACAGAAATTTAGGGTTTGAAAGGTCCCTAACAATTTTGGGAATCATATACATAACCCTTCACGATCTACAAAAGGTATAAGAATATTTTTTTTAAACATGTATAATCCTCCACAATCTGCGGGAGGTTGGTACGACACTTTACTTGTCTTGGTTTAGTCTTAGCCTTGTTATTTAGCTTTTGATGAGGATGCTAAAAATCAAGCTTCCACATGAAGTCTTAAACAAAGACTAAGATTCTTAACTTGTGATCTTATTAATCATGATACATGTGATACATGAATATGACATGACATAAAGGTCAATGGCATAAAACAACTTGTGCCATGTTTATAAAACATGGCACTATTTAAAACATGGCATTATCGTAAATTATGGCATAATAGTAAAATGTCACATTATTGTAAAACATAGCATATTCATGCTTATGGCATAATGGTAAAACATGACATAAACATAAACATGGCATATCATGACATACATGTAAACATGTCATACTTGAAAATAATTTACTATTTTTCATACTGTAGGTGAGGTTTGTACTTACCAGTTGTCCTAAGTTCTTATCCTAACGTACGACAAGACGAAACAACAGGTTATATTACTGTCTCCAAAAAGGACGTAAGATAAGAATCATCCTATCTTACTCTAAATCATTACATTCAATGCTGGTATTCTAACTAACATTTACAAGTAATCCTAGTTACATGTTCCTCACATACTACAATGATATCTTATTTGGTTACTAAATGTAACCCTAGGACACATGGCCCAATTACATTCAAACAGTATCTTGTTTGGTTACTTGATGTAACATTTGGTATAGACTTAATGTAACATTTGGTATAGGGCCCAATCATACTTAAAATAATATCCTATTAGGTTACTAAGGCTCAATTACTTTTAGAGTAATACCCCATCAGGTTACTATTCGTAACCATGGGTGTAAGGCCCAACCCAATAACTTGGGTATCCTATCCGGTTACTAATGGTCATCATTTTGTTACTATGTTTTCAAAATAATTTTTTTTTGACCCATGTATTTATTTTTCTCTTTTCTTAACAAGACTTAGTATTGTTGTCTAATTTTTTTTTTTTAAATCTTTTGTAAAATTTTAATCCTTTAAAACCGTATTTTTATAAAACTCTAACTTTTTAAGCAAGAATAGTTAAAAACTATAAAATTCTGAAAACAGTTCCATAATTTCAGTTATCAGTGTATGTACATGAATTGCCTGTTTATGCACTGTTTTGAAAATCATGTGCAAGAATTTCCTGTTTCCTGCTCGGTTTATAAGATCCAGTTTTATCTTAAAATCTATTTTGAATTTGAAAAAGTTTTCTCATGAAAGTTGTAAACCTCAATGATTCTTACAACTTTCATGTTTTCTCAAATCTTAATTCTGCCTTTAACCTATCATTTTTCCTTGTTGAAATTGTCTGGCCGTGCACAGGGTCTCGACAGACCAGGTTCGGATTTTCATAAAAACAGAAGCCTTTGGAGCTTATTTTTCAAAATCTGTTCACGTATCCCCCTAGGATTTTCAATTTTCTACAATTTTGTAGTTTTAACCTTTTCCAAATTCGGCCTCAAAAGGTCTTAAAATTCCATTTCCAGATTGCTGTCTAGTTTAATCTGGAACTGGCAGTTTTATCTTTGATTGATTTTTGCGTAAAATTACGCACACCCTACCTCCAACTGTCGAAACCGTGAGCCTAAATCAAGCATGCAGCACGTTACGTATGTTCTCCATCATCATAGTCTTGTTCCTTTTACTTACAAAAAACCCAAATGGTAACCTTTACCAAATTAGGGGTTTGGGTTAATTTTTAACCCTCCATTCATCATACATCATCATCATCATTATCAATCATACAATACTTCTTCTTGAGCATGTGGGGACATATTACAAACACATAATATGCATACACACATACCACAATCTTTTTAAAGCATAGCATCAAAAACATGCGTAAACTCATTAATCAAGACCACTAAACCCTAATCCAGCACATGCTAGACATTTAAACTTATTACATGAAAGTAAAGGGGTGAGCTTATGCTCTTACAAACCCAACATGAAATACACTTAAATCCTTGAATCAAACTTAATTGAATTACTTAAGAGGTTTAGGAAGGTTACCTTTAAGCCTTGAAAGTGGTTTCAGGCCTTGGATCAAAAATTCTCCTTCTTAATTCATTTTCTCCAAAATCCGACCACTCATTTTTTTTTCTTTGGCTTCGGCTCCTAGGGTGAAAGGGAGAGAGTTGAGAATGGACTAGAAAGTTAGGGGTTTCACTAAATGATCACAAACTCATCCCACCTCACCTATTTATAGGTGAAAATTCTAAAATTTTCAACAATTATTTTTATCCTTAAAATTACATATTTGTCCTTAAAAACCAAATATTTGCTCTTGAGTCCTTATGAGGTGGCCGGCCATGTGGCTGATTTTGGGGCCAAATTATTTTATAATTATCCATTTCCCCTATTTTTCAAAAATCCCAAAATTATGGATTTATCTTTTTTTACTTCGCCTCCAAGTAATGCCATGTTTGGCATTCCCTCCTAATACACTGTCCATTTTCTTAATAATCCAGATAATACCAATATTGTTTTAACTATTAACAGTACTACAATAGTGAACTGCAGTCCCAAATTCATCTGCACTTAACTGGGCTGCGTATGGATTTTTCTTAAGACTTGAAACTACTTAGCCCTCATTACTCAAAATATTATTCCGGATTTTTCTAAAGCAATCCCATTCCTTATTCTTCATTCTCTATCTGCAATGATGGTCAAACACAGTACAATTCATATACTGCTTAATACACTGTAGTACCGTCCTGTTCAAGTCATGAATTATCCTGGTCATACATAGCAAGAATAAAATCATAAATCATGATCGAGTCTTACGATACTATAAGAACTCAAACACACTCTATTAATAAAATTATGAATTTTATATTGATATTCATAATTTTCATGAAACATTACATAAACACAGAGTACAGACTTAAATTCCTTTACATATAAGAGAATCACAAGTCCGTAAAAATTCCGGTTGTTACAAAATTCATGCATGTCCTTTACCGAAATGGGTATGAGGATTTGGATGAATGCCCGGTTTGTAAGGAGGCAAGATGGAAGAAAGGCAAGAAGCAACGAATGGTAGCAAAGGAGTGCCAGCAAAGGTGTTATGGTACATTCCTCCGGCGTCACGTTTGCGGCGTTTATTCCGTAATGCCAATCATGCCAAGAATTTGACTTGGCACCATGATAAACGTGTTGAAAATGACATGCTTAGACATCCAGCCAATGCACCACAATGGAAAACCTTTGATGCCGATCATCTTGAATTTAGTGCGGAACCACGGAATCTACGTCTTGGTTTGTCAGCGGATGGAATGAACCCACATGGTAATATGAGTAGTAGGCATAGTACTTGGCCCGTCATACTTGTCAACTACAATCTCCCTCCGAAGTTGAGCATGGAAGTTCTTGATGTTGACTTTATTGATCTCTAGTCCTCAACAACCAGGGAATGACATTGATGTATACTTGACACTGCTAATCGATGATCTAAAGAGCTTATGGGAAAAAGGGATCGAAGTTAGAGATGCTTACCGTCAAGAGACATTCACACTCCGTGCAATGTTGATGTGGACAATTAATGACTTTCCCGCTTATGACAACCAATATGGTTATTCAGTAAATATTTCTATTGGTTGTCCAGTTTGTATGAAAGAAACATCTTCCATTCAATTAAAGAATGGTAAGAAAACCGTTTACCTTGGTCATAGGAGATTCGTACCAAAAATTCATCGATACCGCAAACAAAAAAAGACTTTCGATGGTAATACCGAAGAAAGAATCCTTCCCCGGGTTTTGACGGGCGAAGATGTTTTTGAGATGGTTAAAGATTAAAAAGTAGTGCTCGGGAAAAGAAAACGGAGTAACAAGGATACGGTGGTTGATGGACCTTGAAAAAAGAGGTCAATCTTCTACGAACTTCCATATTGGAGGTCACTTTTAATTCGTCATTGCTTGGATGTGATACATATTGAGAAAAATGTTTGTGAATCAATAGTGGGCGCGTTGCTTGACATTCCTAATAAGAGCAAAGATGGTGAAAATGCACGGTTGGATCTTAAGGATTTGAAGATTAGACTTAACGTGCTCCCTACAAAAAGAGGGAATGCCACTTACTTACCTTTGGTAAAGTACACATTATCAAGACAAGAAAAAATAAAGCTTTGTGAGTGGCTCGCTTCTGTAAAAGTGTGTAACGGGTATTCTTCCAACTTTAAAAGGTTGGTATCTATGAAGGAGTTGAGGCTGATTGGAATGAAAACACATGATTGTCATATCTTGATGCAACAATTATTACTGCTTGCCTTGCGAGGAGTTTTAACGAAGGATGTGAGATTCGCAATTACCAAGTTATGTTCATTTTTCAATTCGATATGCTCCAAGATAATTGATCCATTTACACTAGATTCACTACAATCAGAGTTGGTTAAGACATTGTGCTTGCTTGAGAAGTATTTTTCACCATCCTTTTTTGACATAATGAATCATCTAACGGTGCACTTAGTACGGGAAGTTAAGCTATGTGGACTGGTGTACTTGAGATAGATGTATCCTTTTGAAAGGTACATGAAGGTGTTGAAGGGTTATGTCAAGAACCGAAATAGGCCAAAAGAATGTATAGTAGAAAGCTACATAGCGCAGGAATCGGTTGAATTTTACTCTGAGTATTTGTCCAACGCGGAAGCGATTGGGTTGCCAAAGACTACAAACATTGACTCGAAAGGACTATCCGTCGGCATTCCTTCATCGGTAAATCGAGGTGAATGGGAGCAAGATTGTCTCTATACTTGACATAATAGGGTTGAAATGGAGCCTTTTATTGAGGTTCACCTATAGGAATTAAGAGATGCAAATCCAAGAAGAGGAAGAAATGAAAAGTGGTTGTAAGATGAACACAATCGGACATTTTGTCTGTGGATATGAAGACATGTCTTTCAGAAGGATGGCTTTTCGCAAGACTAAATGAACCTCGCTAGATGATAGTCGACGATAGTTACACAGTATACATCATACTTCGTCAATGGTTATACATTCGACACTCACTAAAGAGATGGGAAGCATCCCATTCAAAATAGTAGTGTTAGTATCCGTGCTAAGGCCATGTATATTTCATCTGCAAAGGACAAGAATCCAGTCTATGAAACTATGAACTACTTTGATTTCATTGAAGATATTTGGGAAGTTGATTATTGTGGATTTGAAGTAGCACTCTTTAAGTGCAAGTGGGCCGATAATAATTGTGTTAGGATTGACAGTGATGACATCACAGTGGTGGACTTTAGATGATTGGGATACAAAAATGATCCATTCATTATGGCATCACAAGCAATCCAAGTATTTTATACAATGGATCCCAACAATTTAGAGTTGTCCTTAGTTGTGTCGATGAAGCAAAAAATGATCCGTGATGGTTAAGAAGATGAGGAAGATTGCTTCGATATTCCAACATTCACAAAGGGAATGCCACTGGTTGAGGAGATTGATGAATTCGATGATTGTAATAACCCGAATTTTTATGACTCTAGATTTCCTTTGAACAAGGAAAACCTAAGTCTAGATCATGTTTGGAATAGAATATCGGTATAAGTTTGAGTTCTCGGTTAATTAGCTACGAGACTCAACGATGGATTACTTAGGCCAGTTTAAGGCATTTTAAGGAAAATGACGTGATGAAATTTCATGATTTCATGATGGTCAAAGTTTGACCAAGATAGTCAAAGTTGACCAAAAGTCAAGGTATGAGATCGCTCTAGAATAATCGTGAATAATATTTGGAGCAATGGGGATTTAGCAGTTTCAAGTTCTAAGAAGAAAAATCCATACACAGTCCAATTTTACGAAGATGAACTCCGGACTACAATTTAGTGAAACAGTACTGTTTTAAGTGAAAAACAGTATTAGTATTGATTAAGTTAGTAGGGAAATGGACTGAAACCCTATATTTAAGGATTTTTGGGAATTAAATGGACCATTATGTATGGAATTGAAGCCAAGTGGCTCCACCAACACTGTCCACCTCACAGGGACTAAAGTGCAAATATTTTGTCATTAAGGACTAAAGTGTAATTCTAAGTAAGTAAGTAAGTATGTAATTTTTTTGAATTATGGAATTTATGGATATTCCTAACCAAGTCTCCAACTAGAGTTGAACTAAGCCAATGGCCGGTTACATTGATCGGTTACATTGGGTAGCTTGGTGAACAAGGCAAACAAAGCTTGTTGAACAAGCCAATTTTTTGGTCCACATGGCACCTCATGGTCGGTTCTTCATCCTTGGAGAACAAGGAAATGTGCTTAGGTAAGCATGCTTAGGCAAGCAAGGGTGAGATAAGCAATCAAGAAGCTTGGTGAGCAAGCCAATTTTGGTTCACACATGGCATGATAGCATGATGACAAGTGTATGTTCTAGAAAGGCTTGTTGAGCAAGCCAATTTTTGGCTCCCACACATGCAAAGGCCGGTTGTCTATGGCTTGGAGAGCAAGCAATTTTGCTTGATGATGTCAACAAATGATGCAAGCATGGTGACACAAGCTAGGTGAGGTAAGCAAGCTTTTGCTTGTTGAACAAGCACTTGCCTTGGTGAGCAAGTACTTGGCCTCCAAGGCTTCCCTCATGGCCGACCACATACCCCCCCCTAGTGCTCAATTTCTAAATTTTCTAGGGACTAAGTGTTGCAATTTCAAAGAGTTCCAACCTCTATAAATAGGAGGTTCCATAATTCAAGAAAATGAGAGAAAAGCAACCTTACTATGCCAAAAATTTTCCCCACCAAAACCGGATTTGAGTGAGAGAGGAAAGGAAAGAATTTTAGCCAAAATCAAGAATGAATTAAGTGTAAGGTGGTCGGATTTTGTGTGGAGAGCAAGCAAGAAAAATTGTGAATTTTTGGATACCCATTTTTGGCCAAGGGCCGGTTGTAGTGGCAGCCAAGAAAAGGGAAAAATTTTGGGATCCAAGCTTGAGAAATCAAATTCCAAACCTTAGAGGTAAATCCCTTTAATCCTAAGTCTTTTATTGAGTTTCAATTTGGAGATTTCAATGTATTTCAAGCTTGATTTGTAAGAGCATAAGCTCACTATTTTATTTGCATGCAATAGGTTTAGTTGCATGATTTTATGCTCTAGAATTTCATGCTAAGGGTTTATGCTCACTAAGTGTTTGTGAGATATCCCAAGATGTTTAAATGATGTATGAATGTATGTTTTACGTTAGAAAGCGCTGCATGTTTGATCTTAAGCTCCCGCTGCAAGCGGTTGAGGTAGAGTGCGCGTAATAGGACGTAAAACGAACTTAAAACCGAAAACTGCCATTTTCGGGTAAAACTGACCAGTTTCGGGAAAAGTGAAATTTGAGGCCCTTAGAGGCCGAATTTGGAGAAACTTAAAACATGAAAGTTGTTCAGAAGGGTTTTTCCTAGGGGGTAACGTGAACCGTTTTCAAAAATAAGGCTCCAATGGCCTCCGTTTACCCCAAAACCCGTGGCTGATCCCCAGACCCAGTTTTCACTCAGTTTTTCGGGGTCAGCCAGTTTCAAACAAAAACTGGGACGAATCTAGGCCGAAATGGGAATTTTTGCAAAACACGAAAGTTTTAGCATTTTTCGAGAGCTACAACTTTCGTGAAGAAAACTTTTTCAGATTACGAACCGATTTTTAAACTGGGATCGTTTTTCGAAGGGTGCGCAGGGAATTCGAAAATTCCTGCACCACTAGCTTTATAAATGTCTCTAGAAAACTATTTTTCTACTACAAACTATTGTTTTGATTATGGAAAACTGTTCCAAGGGCAGTTTTCAACCTCAAATGATTTTATAAAGCACTAATCCAAGAGTTTGGATTTTTACGATTTAAGTAAAGGATTTTTATAAGTTAAGAATGAAGTTTTGGGATTAATTTCCCTAAATTTTCCAAGTAAGGGAAAATAGAATTTTTGAGATAAAATTGTAAGCAAGCCGATTACGGACCGTAACCGGGAATAGTACCCGAGTTACTGGGCTTAGCCCAAAGCCAAAGGTTGACCCAACAATGGTTGACCATAGTTGACCGAAGTTGACCATTGTTGACCATAGTTGACTTTGGTTGACTAACAAGTGGATTTTAGTATAACCTTAAGGGTTAGTCAAGATAACCCTAAAGGACACCAAGATTAATAAACTGGGCTAAGATATAGGGTTAATATTTGTAACCCAGTAAGACATCTAGTATCGGGGACATACAACTAGGAATATGTAGACATGTTGGTTAGATCACCAACATTCCACGATACTAATTAGACCCTTACCTATGTCCTTCAACATGCAGGAGGAAACCTGCAACTGTACCCAGAGGAGAAGCAGCACTACGTAGGACATAACGAGAGAGGTAAGTACAACTCCGCCTACAGCATAGGCCCTTTGTTGCCTGATGTAATGTGCTGATATGTGATAATGTGTTATGCTATGCTATGGCTATGATATGCTAAGTTATGTTATGACATACAATGCCATGTTTTCAAAAATGCCATGTTTACAAAAATGCCATGTTTTCAAAAAGGCCATGTTTTGACTAATGTTGATTATGTTATAATATTGTGACATCATGAAGCATGTTCACTAATATTAAACCACTTGGTAAGAACAAGACAAGTAGAATGTTGTGTCGTGACGACTTGCCACAAAGGCGGGTTTAAATGGTATGGTTCATGGTTTGAGTTGGATTGGAAGGCTACCTAAACTACTCCATGTTAAACTTTGTGTTTCATGGTTTACGTTAAAACGGACTGCCGCCTCCAACCATTCCTTGGCTATGTACCACGGTACGAGCACACATGATATGTAAAGGAATAGAACTAAATTAAGTTATAAATCCATAATTGATTCATAAGAGATTATAATTGGTTCATGCACAATGATATGTTTTGTGTCGCGGATGTAACAGTTGTACTTGCTGAGCGAAAGCTCACGTCTTACGTCTATGCTGTAGGTAAGTATCCTGCCAGCAATCTCTGATGCAATACTGTGGAAGGCTGGTGCTGCGGACTGTGAAATGTGGGATGGACACTGCCACAGCTTTTGAAAAAAAAATATATATACTCTATAAAATATGTTGTAATGAAAAAAGGGTTTTCGTATTTTCATGACGTTTTAAGTATGGATGACAAAGTTTATATAAGGCAAGCAAGTTGCCTCTTGTGGTACCAACCCACATTAGTTCGGGTTTGGTCTACAACATGATTTAGATGGCCTTCAAGGAAGGTTTGAAAGTTCGGTACTCGAGGAAGTACCTACCAGTCAGTTGAAAGTTTTAAAATAAAGTTCAAAAAAAAAAAAAGGGGTTTAAAAAAAAAAAAAAAAAAAATCTTTCCCAAATTTTCCGCAAGTTTAATTTAAGTATATAAGTAAGGTGACGACCCGGCCCACGTCTACGTAGTCGTTCCCCTACGTAGATGGTGTAAGTCGGGGCGTGACAGTTTGGTATCAGAGCAGAGTTCCTGCCATCCAGTTTCACAGTTCTGCTGCCAGCGCCACAGTTTTGTAAGTTTGTTTTCTTACTTTGTTTTATAAGATTATTATAATGGCATGTATCTAGTGTTAAATTTGGGTCGAACTAAAGAGGACCACGAGGCTCCGTTGACATTCCAAGGAATGGAGGAGAAGCTTCGCATCTTCAATAAGACTCAAGGAGTGGTTGCACGATATGGAGACCCCTCCTCAGATTATGTCATGCAGGGACGTATCTTCAGGATATGCTTACCAGTCGAGCCGACGTCTAGTCAAGGAAGCTCGTGCAAGGAGCCTTGGCCAAGAGGATCTTGAGAGGAGATTCCTAAATGGATTTCTTGACGACAGCAAGGGTCGCCCATGTATTACCGCAATATCGAGATGTACCAGAATATGTACATGAGAAGATACGTCAGCGATGTTGCAGCTGACATGTTTATCCGAACGAGTTTATGGGCTTTTATTGCCAGTGAGTCAGAGTCGCACAGTGGAAGTGTGATGGATAAACTAAGCTTATGATATGATGATCGCTAGAATAGCAATAAGAAATGAGTAGGCTCTAAGATTAGATAGCCTCTTGTCTCATTTTGGGTATAGTAATGATAAGGAATCTTTCCATTTGAGGAATTGGATTGAGACCATGAAAGTTAAAAGTTTCATGATTGTGAAACTTTTACCCCATAAGAGAAATATTAGATATGGGGAAGATTTTGAGGATGTCTTAGTTTGGGGGTAGCAAATAAGCAATATGCTACCAACAACAATTTATTAGGTTAAGGTCGATGGCACCAACCCTGAAGTCGACATATAATTGATAATTAAGGTCGACGGAAGGCAACCATTTAAGTAATGGAAATTTTGAGATGATGATTGGGAGTTTTAGATATCCCTTAGAACTATGATTATGCCTTTGAGCTTTAAAGGAAATGCTAAAGGCAAGAAGAACGTTTCTACTAGCTGACAAGTAGCTAGTTGATACAAGGATACTTTCTATTGCATCACTTGAACAGTAATATGTTTTCAACAATACTATTTATTATTGATTTTCATGATTGAATTGGAAAAGATTCCAAAAAGTATCTTAAATGAAATAACATATTAAGATACATAAACAGATAAGTAACAGTAAGGTGTCGTACCAACCTCCCCTAGTTAAGGAGGCTACAGTTTAGTATTACCTTCCGTGATCGAAATTCGTGATCGTGAAGGGTCCAGTTAAAATTCCCAGAACTGTTAGGGCCTTGCAAACCCTAGCTTTATCTGGAGACTGCGCGCTTTTGGTACGTACACTACGGGCCCACATGTTAAGACAAGATAATAAAACACAATATGCTTTTCAAATATAAAAAGCTATGTGTGATATGTTTTTAAAATATGGAAAAGTTATAAATTTGCTTTTCAAACATGGCAAGTTATATGATATACTTGTTCAGTTTTTCATGTAAATAGTTCTTGTGATGCAGTATGAAAGGAAAGTATGATGGTATGAAATGAAAGCATGAAAGTATGAGGATATGATAGTACATGAAAGAAGATTATGGTTCTATATAAAAGACCTGATCTTATTAAGTTATTCAAATGAGGATAAACTACAATGAATTTATAGTGGACTTGATGAAAGCCACCTAGAATTGTTTTAATTTTCGAGGACGAAAATCTTTTAAGGAGGGTAGAATGTAATAACCCGAATTTTTATGACTCTAGATTTCCTTTGAACAAGGAAAACCTAAGTCTAGATCATGTTTGGAATAGAATATCGGTATAAGTTTGAGTTCTCGGTTAATTAGCTACGAGACTCAACGATGGATTACTTAGGCCAGTTTAAGGCATTTTAAGGAAAATGACGTGATGAAATTTCATGATTTCATGATGGTCAAAGTTTGACCAAGATAGTCAAAGTTGACCAAAAGACAAGGTATGAGATCGCTCTAGAATAATCGTGAATAATATTTGGAGCAATGGGGATTTAGCAGTTTCAAGTTCTAAGAAGAAAAATCCATACACAGTCCAATTTTACGAAGATGAACTCCGGACTACAATTTAGTGAAACAGTACTGTTTTAAGTGAAAAACAGTATTAGTATTGATTAAGTTAGTAGGGAAATGGACTGAAACCCTATATTTAAGGATTTTTGGGAATTAAATGGACCATTATGTATGGAATTGAAGCCAAGTGGCTCCACCAACACTGTCCACCTCACAGGGACTAAAGTGCAAATATTTTGTCATTAAGGACTAAAGTGCAATTCTAAGTAAGTAAGTAAGTATGTAATTTTTTTGAATTATGGAATTTATGGATATTCCTAACCAAGTCTCCAACTAGAGTTGAACTAAGCCAATGGCCGGTTACATTGATCGGTTACATTGGGTAGCTTGGTGAACAAGGCAAACAAAGCTTGTTGAACAAGCCAATTTTTTGGTCCACATGGCACCTCATGGTCGGTTCTTCATCCTTGGAGAACAAGGAAATGTGCTTAGGTAAGCATGCTTAGGCAAGCAAGGGTGAGATAAGCAATCAAGAAGCTTGGTGAGCAAGCCAATTTTGGTTCACACATGGCATGATAGCATGATGACAAGTGTATGTTCTAGAAAGGCTTGTTGAGCAAGCCAATTTTTGGCTCCCACACATGCAAAGGCCGGTTGTCTATGGCTTGGAGAGCAAGCAATTTTGCTTGATGATGTCAACAAATGATACAAGCATGGTGACACAAGCTAGGTGAGGTAAGCAAGCTTTTGCTTGTTGAACAAGCACTTGCCTTGGTGAGCAAGTACTTGGCCTCCAAGGCTTCCCTCATGGCCGACCACATACCCCCCCTAGTGCTCAATTTCTAAATTTTCTAGGGACTAAGTGTTGCAATTTCAAAGAGTTCCAACCTCTATAAATAGGAGGTTCCATAATTCAAGCAAATGAGAGAAAAGCAACCTTACTATGCCAAAAATTTTCCCCACCAAAACCGGATTTGAGTGAGAGAGGAAAGGAAAGAATTTTAGCCAAAATCAAGAATGAATTAAGTGTAAGGTGGTCGGATTTTGTGTGGAGAGCAAGCAAGAAAAATTGTGAATTTTTGGATACCCATTTTTGGCCAAGGGCCGGTTGTAGTGGCAGCCAAGAAAAGGGAAAAATTTTGGGATCCAAGCTTGAGAAATCAAATTCCAAACCTTAGAGGTAAATCCCTTTAATCCTAAGTCTTTTATTGAGTTTCAATTTGGAGATTTCAATGTATTTCAAGCTTGATTTGTAAGAGCATAAGCTCACTATTTTATTTGCATGCAATAGGTTTAGTTGCATGATTTTATGCTCTAGAATTTCATGCTAAGGGTTTATGCTCACTAAGTGTTTGTGAGATATCCCAAGATGTTTAAATGATGTATGAATGTATGTTTTACGTTAGAAAGCGCTGCATGTTTGATCTTAAGCTCCCGCTGCAAGCGGTTGAGGTAGAGTGCGCGTAATAGGACGTAAAACGAACTTAAAACCGAAAACTGCCATTTTCGGGTAAAACTGACCAGTTTCGGGAAAAGTGAAATTTGAGGCCCTTAGAGGCCGAATTTGGAGAAACTTAAAACATGAAAGTTGTTCAGAAGGGTTTTTCCTAGGGGGTAACGTGAACCGTTTTCAAAAATAAGGCTCCAATGGCCTCCGTTTACCCCAAAACCCGTGGCTGATCCCCAGACCCAGTTTTCACTCAGTTTTTCGGGGTCAGCCAGTTTCAAACAAAAACTGGGACGAATCTAGGCCGAAATGGGAATTTTTGCAAAACACGAAAGTTTTAGCATTTTTCGAGAGCTACAACTTTCGTGAAGAAAACTTTTTCAGATTACGAACCGATTTTTAAACTGGGATCGTTTTTCAAAGGGTGCGCAGGGAATTCGAAAATTCCTGCACCACTAGCTTTATAAATGTCTCTAGAAAACTATTTTTCTACTACAAACTATTGTTTTGATTATGGAAAACTGTTCCAAGGGCAGTTTTCAACCTCAAATGATTTTATAAAGCACTAATCCAAGAGTTTGGATTTTTACGATTTAAGTAAAGGATTTTTATAAGTTAAGAATGAAGTTTTGGGATTAATTTCCCTAAATTTTCCAAGTAAGGGAAAATAGAATTTTTGAGATAAAATTGTAAGCAAGCCGATTACGGACCGTAACCGGGAATAGTACCCGAGTTACTGGGCTTAGCCCAAAGCCAAAGGTTGACCCAACAATGGTTGACCATAGTTGACCGAAGTTGACCATTGTTGACCATAGTTGACTTTGGTTGACTAACAAGTGGATTTTAGTATAACCTTAAGGGTTAGTCAAGATAACCCTAAAGGACACCAAGATTAATAAACTGGGCTAAGATATAGGGTTACTATTTGTAACCCAGTAAGACATCTAGTATCGGGGACATATAACTAGGAATATGTAGACATGTTGGTTAGATCACCAACATTCCACGATACTAATTAGACCCTTACCTATGTCCTTCAACATGCAGGAGGAAACCTGCAACTGTACCCAGAGGAGAAGCAGCACTACGTAGGACATAACGAGAGAGGTAAGTACAACTCCGCCTACAGCATAGGCCCTTTGTTGCCTGATGTAATGTGCTGATATGTGATAATGTGTTATGCTATGCTATGGCTATGATATGCTAAGTTATGTTATGACATACAATGCCATGTTTTCAAAAATGCCATGTTTACAAAAATGCCATGTTTTCAAAAAGGCCATGTTTTGACTAATGTTGATTATGTTATAATATTGTGACATCATGAAGCATGTTCACTAATATTAAACCACTTGGTAAGAACAAGACAAGTAGAATGTTGTGTCGTGCCGACTTGCCACAAAGGCGGGTTTAAATGGTATGGTTCATGGTTTGAGTTGGATTGGAAGGCTACCTAAACTACTCCATGTTAAACTTTGTGTTTCATGGTTTACGTTAAAACGGACTGCCGCCTCCAACCATTCCTTGGCTATGTACCACGGTACGAGCACACATGATATGTAAAGGAATAGAACTAAATTAAGTTATAAATCCATAATTGATTCATAAGAGATTATAATTGGTTCATGCACAATGATATGTTTTGTGTCGCGGATGTAACAGTTGTACTTGCTGAGCGAAAGCTCACGTCTTACGTCTATGCTGTAGGTAAGTATCCTGCCAGCAATCTCTGATGCAATACTGTGGAAGGCTGGTGCTGCGGACTGTGAAATGTGGGATGGACACTGCCACAGCTTTTGAAAAAAAAATATATATACTCTATAAAATATGTTGTAATGAAAAAAGGGTTTTCGTATTTTCATGACGTTTTAAGTATGGATGACAAAGTTTATATAAGGCAAGCAAGTTGCCTCTTGTGGTACCAACCCACATTAGTTCGGGTTTGGTCTACAACATGATTTAGATGGCCTTCAAGGAAGGTTTGAAAGTTCGGTACTCGAAGAAGTACCTACCAGTCAGTTGAAAGTTTTAAAATAAAGTTCAAAAAAAAAAAAAAGGGGTTTAAAAAAAAAAAAAAAAAAAAATCTTTCCCAAATTTTCCGCAAGTTTAATTTAAGTATATAAGTAAGGTGACGACCCGGCCCACGTCTACGTAGTCGTTCCCCTACGTAGATGGTGTAAGTCGGGGCGTGACAATGATAATGTTTCTTACTTGCGTCGACCCGATATTGAATGGACATGTGCTGAGAAAGCAAAGAAAAAAAAGAGTAAAACTTGAACATTTTGTCATTTAATTTGTACATCATTACTATTTTATTTTAATTCAAGATGTATTAGATTTATTTTGTTATGTTACTTGATCTATATTGAACCTTAATGTTGAATGTGGATCAATACTATATCCGTTTGGATCACTTTTTAAATAACACACGGGTATTAGGCCGTGGGATGATAGGAGAAAAAAAACTGAGATGAAAAAAATGTACTAGGTTTACACGACGGTTTTGAGCCAAAACTGTCGCGTAAACCAGAGGATTACACGACGGTTTTGGCTAAACCGTCATGTAATCCTCCAAAAATTTTGAAAATTTTGAAATTTTATGCTTTGAAATTCGCGCGAAAACCCTTAACTTAAATACACTTTCCTCTTCATTTATCATCATTTTCATCTTCAACCCCTCTAGACAACTCAAAGTTTTCTCCTACCCACCTCCTTCGCCCGCTAGCCGACCGCGCCGCTGCCCTTCCCTCTCTCTTAATCTCCGGTGATGCCGCCGCCGCCGCCGCCCACTCTCTCCTTTTTTCCCAAACCGCCGCCATAACCTCTCTCTCCTTTTTCCATTGCCGCCGTCGCCACCACCACTCTCTCTCGATGTTCCCATCAAGGCCATGACTATTTTTCTTTAAAGAAAAGCAAGGTGACTTCAATATTGCTCAATTTCTTATTTTCTAACAAAAGTACGAACACACAATGCTTCAATAAATTGCATGGAGTGTAATTTGTAGTTGGAGATGAATGTTTTGTGTACGGTTTTGGCACTTTACACACAAATTTCAACACGATTTTTTCTTGCACACCACATGCTCGATGAAATGTCAAAATGGATTTTCGTTTTGGATAATCATATGGAATTTGATTCTAGTGTAGTGTTCTCGATTTTTTAGTTGTTGCTCTTTGTATCTTGATCTTTTGTGCACGGTTTTGGTACTTTACACACAATTTTCAACATGGTTTTTTCCGCACACCACATGCACGATGAAATGTCAAATTGGACTTTTGTTTTGGATAATCATATGGAATTTGATTCTAGTTTAGTGTGCTCGGTTTTTGAGTTGTTGCTCTTTGTACATGAATCTTTTGTGTACGGTTTTGGCACTTGACACACAATTGTCAACACGGTTTTTTTCCAGACACCACATGCTCAATGAAATGTCAATATGGATTTTCATTTTAGATAATCATATGGAATTTGATTCTAGTTTAGTGTGCTCGGTTTTTGAGTTGTTGCTCTTTGTACACGAATCTTTTGTGCACGGTTTTGGCACTTTACACATAATTTTCAACAAGGTTTTTTTTTTTTTTTTCCGGACACCACATGCTCGATGAAATGTCAAAATAGATTTTTGTTTTGGATAATCATATGGAATTTGATTCTAGTGTAGTGTGCTCGGTTTTTGAGTTGTTGCTCTTTATACACGAATCTTTTGTGCACAGTTTTGGCACTTTACACACAATTGTCAACACGGTTTTTTTCTGGACACCACATAATCGATGAAATGTCAATATGGATTTTCGTTTTGAATAATCATATTGAATTTGATTCTAGTTTAGTGTGCTCGGTTTTTGAGTTGTTTCTCTTTGTACATGAATATTTTATTCATGGTTTTGGCACTTTACACATAATTTTGAACACGGTTTTTCTCCGCACACCATATGTGTAAGAACCCGAATTTTGATGAACTTATGATTTCCTTAGAAATAAGGAAAATCTAAGTCTGAACCATTTATGACGATATAAAGCTCATAATATGAGTTAAATATCAGAATATGTTTGAGTTCTCACTTAACTAGCTACGAGACTCAACGATAGATTATTTAGTCAAGTATAAGCCGTTTTAAGGAAAACGGCATGATAAAATTTCATGATTACATGTTGGTCAAAGTTTGATCAAGAAAGTCAAAGTTGACCAAAAAGTCAATGGGTTGACTAAGAACGGTCAAGGGTATGACTGTACAATAATAGGATAAGCAGTATGGGAAAAATACTGCGAAAACCGTCTTTACGGTTGAGATAGCATGAATAGGCTTTAAAAACCACCTTAGAAAATCAAGCACACCAAGTAGGAATTAAAGACGAAAAAGGGCTCGGAAAAAAATAAGAAAAATTTATACTGTCCATTTTTTTTTACAACAGATAAATTTTAGTTAAATAAATACTGTGTATAAGTGAACACAGTATTGGAAATATCTGTGTAGCTCAAAAATGGACTGCTTAATGATGAGAATAGCCAAACAAGGCCTAAGGTGAATGACATCACCTTATCCTTTAATTATGACATCATAATCATTTAATTGGCTTGGAAAGAATTCTTTGGCTTGTTCACCAAGCATATGGCCGGCCACCTCCCACCTCATCCTCCCATTGTGCAATTTTTAGTTTTCATGGGGTTTTTGTGCAATTTAGCAAAGTTTTCAACCTCTATAAATAGGGGTGGTTGCTATGCACTTTTATTCAAAAATTTGGGGAGGTTCTTGCCAATTTTCTTCTTGAAAATCAGCAGCCAAGGAAGAGAGAAAGAGGAAGGAAAAACAAAAATTTTCAAGGGGGTTTTGCTTAGGGAGTGTTCGGTTTTGGTGTGGATCAACCAAGGAGCCAAGAGAAAAATTTTGGGTCCCTAGCTAGGTTGAAGCCGTGGGCAAGGGAAGGCAAGGGAGAAAGGGGAGTTGCAATTTTCAAATCCTAACTTTGATCTAAGGTAACTTCCTTGAGCCCTAATCCTTTCATTAGGTTCAATTTGGAATTTTATTTGTGTTTCAAATTGGTTTTGTAAGGACATAAGTCCATTCTAATTTCTTGCCTAGTTTGGTTAGTATGTGCTTGATTTGGTAACTAAGGGTGGGTGGTTTGATTTTGTGCCTTGCTTCTTGATTTATGCTTGTTGGTTGATAGGTTGCATGCTAGATGTGAATGGTTGTGTGTCCCCTGATTTTTATGGTCCAAAATGTGCCCTAGGCAGTGCATGTTTAGCTGCTAGCTTAAGGGTGAATGATTGATGCTTGCTTGAGTAAGATGCAAAAGTTAAAACCATGCAAACCTAGGTAGGACAGTTCGGTTTTGGTTTGCATGGACCCATTCGAGCTGCATGTGGGTGTATGTGGGACATTAGAAACACTGCATGTTTGTTGTGTAGGCTCCCGAAGTGATCGGTTGAGGTAGATTTCGCGAAATAGGACGTAAACCGGACTTAACAACCGAAACTGCCAGTTCGGATTCGAAACTGGCCAGTCTCAGGAAAGTGGAAACTTGAGGCCTTTAGAGGCCGAATTGGGTAAAATGTAAAACACGAAAGTTGTTCAGAACGATTTTTCCTAGGGGACAGCATGAGCAGAATCTCAAAATGAGGCTCCAATGGCCTCCGTTTTTATAAAAAATCCGAGGCTGGTCTGCCCAGACCCAGTTAACATGATCAGCCAGTTTCAAATAAAAACTGACAAAAATACAAGCAGAACTAGATTTTTCGTAAAACACGAAAGTTTTAGGATTTTTCGAGAGCTAGAACTTTCATAAGACAAGTTTTTCAAATTCGGCACGAATTTTTAAAACTGATACTGATTTATGAGGGGTGCGCAGGAAACCGAAAATTCCTGCACATGAATTCTTACAAACGTTTCCGAAAAACTGTATTTTGTTTAAAACCACTGTTTTGATTATGGAAACTGTTCCAAAGGCAGTTTCTAGCCCTAAATAATTTTTACAAAGATCTATTTCCAGAATATGAATTGTTATGAGTTAAATAAAAGATTTTTGAAGTTAATTTACTCAAGTTTCCAAAGAAATGGAAAATGGATTTTTAAACCAAATTAGGTAAGCAGGATGATTACGGGTAATAACCGGAAGTGATATCCGAGTTACTGGGCCAAAGCCTAAAGCTCAAGTTTGACCCACATAGGGTTGACCTTAGTTGACCAAAAGTTGACTTTGGTTGACCAAGAGTTTGACTACAATTAACCTTAAGGGTTAGTCAAGATAACCCTAAGGGATACCAAGATTAATAAAATTGGGCTAAGATATAGGGTTAATTGAGGTAACCCAATAATTATGGACAAGAATAAAACCCAAGGTTAGGAAGGTAACCTAACCCTAACGGTATGTATCAAGGTTTAGCACATGAGGTTATCCAATGTAACCTCTTAAGAATTAATCCATATTGGGTCGTTTTTAATAATAGGGTTACTATTTGTAACCCAGTAAGACATCTAGTATCGGGGACATACAACTAGGATTATGTAGGCATGTTGGTTAGATCACCAACATTCCACAATACTAATTAGACCCTTACCTATGTCCTTCATCAAGCAGGAGGAAACCTGCAGTTGTACCCAGAGGAGAAGCAGCACTACGTAGGACAGGACATAACAAGAGAAGTAAGTACAACTCCACCTACAGCATGGACAAAACGTTTTTGTTGCATGTTGTGTTTTAAGAAATCATATATTGATTTACATGATTTACCTATGATATGTTATGTTAAGTTTATGATAAGTTTATGCTATGATTTTATGCTATGAAGTTATGTTATGAAGCTTATGTTACGATAAGTTATGTTATGAAGTTATGTTATGATAAGTTATGCTATGAAGTTATGTTATGATATGTTATGTTATGGTAGGATATGTTATGATGTTATGTTATGGTAAGTTAGGTTATGATAGGTATGTTATGTTATGATGTGTTATGTTACGAGGTATTATGTTATGATACATTATGCTAGAAAGTTTTAAGTCATGATTGAGATTGTTTTATGATGTATGTTTTGATACGTGACATCATGAAGCATGTTCACAAATATTAAATCACATGGTAAGAATAAGTTAAGTCATGAGATAGGATAAGACAAGTTAATGTTATGGTGTCGTACCGACTTGCCACGAGGGCGAGTTTAAATGATTTGGTTTATGGTTTGAATTGGATTGGACTGGCTGCCCCAATCATTCTATGTAAACGATTAGTTTCATGGTTTGATTTGGTTTGGACTGGCCGCCTCCAACCACTCCATAGCTGTGTACCACGGTACGTGCACATATGACATGACATGTTAGGGATTAGAACTAAGTTAATGAAAGCATAATTAATTTATAAGAAAACATAATCGGTTCACGCATTCTTGCACGCAAAATGTTTTGTGGATTGAATATTGTACTTACTGGGCAATTAGCTCATTACTTACGTTCATGCTGTAGGTAAGCAACCTAACGGCAGTACTTGATGCAATACTGTGGAGAGTTGGTGCTGCGGACTGTGAAATGTGGAATGGACACCACCACGGGTTTTGGAAAATAGGTTTTTGTAAAATACATTTGTAAAGTATGTTTTGAAGAAATGGTATGTTTTAAGAAAAGTTTCAAGTATGTATGGCAAGCAAATTGCCTCGTGTTGTACCGATCCGCGATAGGTCGGGTCTGGTCCACGATCTTGGTACTCAGGTGAGTACGTATGAATATGTATGAAGATAAGTTAAGTTTTATGTATGAGAAGAAGTATGGGACTAAGTCAAGTTTACGTTTGAGAGTAAAAGAATTTTAAAATAAAGTTTTAAAAAAAAATTTTACTCTGAAATTTTCAGCAAGTTTAAAAGCTTTTTGTTAATAATTAAGTTAAGTAAGTAAGTAAGGTGACGGCCCACGTCTACGTAGTCGTCCCCCTACGTAGATGGTGTAAGTCGGGGCGTTACAATATGCTCGATGAAATGTCAAAAAATGATTTTTTTTTGGATAATCATATGGTTTAAATGAACTATTAGTTAAATCTCTTTTTTATGTCTAACACACTAACGACTTCTATATAGGCAGCTTTTAGGAGGTTTTCTTGTAGCCAAACAATGCAAGTGACTCACCAGGGCTTTGCTTAATTAACTAAATTTCCATGTAGAATTTTCTTATTTTGCCGTGTTTTTTTTTTTTTCTTTTTTTTTTCTTTTTTTTTTTTTAATCATGCGTACAATTTCTTTAGTTTCATGGTTTGGCCATTTGATGGATACTTCTCCTTCATAAATTACTCCGTATGTAGTTCACCATCTCTCTCTCATGTACGAATCAACATCCTCTATTTAATTTTGATGTCTCAATATATCATTAATTGAAGTTAGATTTTGAAATATAAAAAATCAGTTTTAAAGTATTTTAAACTTTTTAAAATGGTGTGACATAATAACATTGATTAGATACCATTTATGACACCAAAGATTGGACAGAAGATTTCGATCCCTCATGTACATATCTTTCTAAACTAATCATCACCAAACCTACTTAATAGATTTACATACTTTAAATTTTATTTACATGTGGCATAACTCCTAATAAGTCCTATAAAAGTATTTTAACATTCTATTTTATTTTATCTTTGCTTCTTATCTTATCATAACTCATCGTTTACTATGTCTAACCTTTCAATTAAAAACAAAATAAGAAAATCAAAATAAATTAGTAAAGTAAGAAGAGAATCCAAATAACGTGCTTTGACAAATGTGTCCGAATTAAGAAAATCGTATTTTTTTTTTTTTTTTTTACTAATAAGAAAGCACTATTAAGAAGCTTCCTATAAATATAAATTACAATTATGAAAACAAGAACGTTTTCCAAATCTCCTAAACTTAAGAGGTTATCATATTCAAAATATATACAATTAAGTCCAAAATTTTGCTAAAGAATAATTGTCTATAAAAGTAAATTTCCCTTAATATACTCCTGAAAGATAGAGCTCAAACAGGAGATTCCAATCTAATTTAAAAAAAATCGATATGAATGTTGGGATGATGAGTTTTTCTCTTTCGTTGTAGTTTTTCTTCTTTTTTTTTTTTTTTTTGGTTTATTTTATTTTCGTTGATTTTCTGAAAAATAAAGATAAAAAATTAGGGATGGAAATCATCGAGGGTGGGATATAGAAGGGACGATTTGTCAAGGGTGGGACGGATGGGTGCAGAGAAGGGACAACATTCCTGAACTGACGTGTGTCGAGTGCACAGAAGGATCACAACATTGAGGGTAGGGCGTAGGGACACCGAGAATGGAACAATTGTCGAGGGAAGGATGCAAAGCTGTAAGGACATCAATTATCGAGAGAGGACACAGAGGAAAAAAGAGGATTAGGAAATCGTTTAAGTATGAGCTCTCTGATACAAAATTAAACATAGGGGTGAAAACCAATATATCGGCCAAAAAGAATCAGTGATTCACTGGAATATTAATTGTTCTAATACCATAATGAAAACTAAATAAGAAAACAAAAACAAAAGAAAACAAAAGTAAGAAAAGATCATAATACAACTATTTTATATGGCTTGGCAAAGGAACTTGCATCAACAGACTAGGAAAAAGGAGAAAATTCATTAGTAATGAACAATATAACTGGACAACACTTACGTAGATTTTCGTTGAAATTAAGAGATTTTCTAAATTCGAAACAAACGTAGATTTAAAATGTTATTAAAGATAGTTGTATACAAAAGTCAACTTTCACTGTCGTCACTAACCATCCCAATATCTTTCATTTGCCAATCATCTTTATCCAATCAAGGCTTTAGTTTTCTCAAATAATTAAGTCCTCGATCATCTCCTTAATTTCCTGAGTTTTGAGTTTCAAACTATACGGCTAAGACAGAACCAATTTACTATATCTTTTTTATTCATAGTGGGAATTCAATTAGCTGTCATATTCTGAAAATTACTGATTATTAGTTTAACGGAATACTCATATAGAAGAAATTAAAGCTGTAGACGCAATGGCACACATTGATAAGCAACAGAGGAATGAGTAATGAAAGCATATTTTGAAGCATACATATAATCCCTTATTTGCATTAGATAATAATTTAAAACAACAACAACAACAATTTAAAAAAAAAACAAAAAAAAAAAAAAAAAAAAAACAAACAACAACAACAACAACATCGAAGGTAGCACCATAGATCCCTCATAGATGAATTAAGGGGAATAAGGTACTGGTATAAGATATAGAGGATCTTTCTTATGAACAGTGAGCCCATAAACTTCACTCATGTCCAAATCTTTTGGCAGCATTATTCCATCCTCATCACCACCAGGCAACTTCCAGTCAAACCAATACAAAAGGTTGGCCGTCAGATACTCAGTACTAGCAACCCCAAAGCTCAAGCCAGGGCATCCCCTTCTTCCAGAACCAAACGGTACAAATGGGAAGTCCTGTCCTTTGAAATCAATAGCACTCTCTTGGAATCTCTCTGGAAGAAACTCCTCTGGCTTGTCCCAGATATTTGGGTCCCTTTGGATTGCCCATGAGTTGATGAACACTCTTGTTTTCGCAGGAATATGAAATCCACCAATGTCGACGCTCGAGATTGTTTCCCGTGGAACTAGAAGAGGGGCAGGAGGATGCAGTCTTAGAGTCTCTTTGACGACACATTTCAAGTAATCCATTTTGTTGAGATCATTCATGTCAATCTTTGGCCTGTTTCCGACCACTCTCCTCACCTCTTCTTGGGCTTTCTTCATCACCTTTGGATGTCTCACTAGCTCCGCCATTAACCATTCTAATGCCGTCGATGTAGTATCACTCCCACCGATGAACATGTCCTACAATTTTGTGAACATTCAAAGACATACTCAGCCTTGGAAGTAAATGAGAGAGAGAGAATTGTGCGTGGTTGTGAGAGAAAAATACCATTAGGATTGCTTTCATGTTGTCCTGAGTGAGCTCAAAGTCAAGCATGCCATTCTTTTGAAGTCGAAGGAGAATATCCACAAAGTCTTTCATATTAGAGCCCCCAACACCACCCTCTAGTACTGCCTTGTGTTCCTCGACCACCTCATCCAAAAAAGTGTCTATTTCTCTGAAAATTTTTTTCAAGCGACCTATGAGACCTGTGAGATTGTCAACCCATCTCAAAGAAGGTAAGAAATCTCCCACACTTAAGGCCATCATATTCTCCATCAACTTTCGGGACAGCTCAACAAACCTGCTCCCATCGCCTTCCTTCTCTAAATTCCGCCCAAGGACGCATCTAGATAATATGTTGTTGGAAGCTGCAATCAACATCTCGCTTAGATTTATAGTAAAATCCTTACTAGATTGGCTAGTTCGACGAATCCTCTCGATCAACGCAATTGTCACTTCATCCCTCACGAACTGAAATTGTTGCACTCTTTTAAGGCTCAGAAGCTCAAGAACACAGATTTTTCGAGCCTGTCTCCAATATTCACCATAAGGAGCGAGCCCCACGTCTTGGCATCCATAAAGCATGATATCACCAGAAGTGGTTTTAGGTCTGCTAGAGAAAGCGATGTCATGGTTTTTGATGATTTCTTTCACCATATCTGCTGATGAAACTACCAGAACTGGAACTTGGCCCAATTGTAAGAGCATGAGAGGGCCATATTTTTGGGAGAGTGCTCTGTAAGAGCGGTGTGGATGTGTGCCTAGCTGATGAAGGTTTCCAATCAGCGGTAACCTTGGTGGTGAGGGTGGTAAGTTGAGGTTGGAACGAGACCTAGTACGTAAGGACAAAAGGAGCAGAGAAAGGAGGAAAAGAAAGACAAGGTAGACAGGCATTTCCATTTTGTTTTCTTTGCAGCACAAAATGAGTGTCTAACCTCTATTCTTATAGCCGGAGCTACCAATCTGCCATTTAAAACTCCTCTCCAAATGGTAAAATACAAGAAAAGCTTTCAACAATAATACAATTGTAGTTAATTGGTATTTAGAAAAGGTCAAAATAATTATAATAATAACAATATGAATAATTTTGGATTAAACCATTATAATAATGATGATGATGATCATCACCACCACCACCACATCATCATTGTTATTTTATACTAATATTACTTCTGACACTAATCACAAGGTTTCTCTCTCTCTCTCTCTCTCTGTTTTTTTTTTTTTTTTCTTTTTGGGAGACGCAACAATCAATTTGGTTCGAAGAGGGAGTTGGGTGTAAAAATAGTTCTTGAAAAAAAATCACGGGAAATCATTTTTTTTTTTTTTACGGCCTCTTTTGACTGTCCCTTGTTAATGCCTTTTTTAACTTTCTCTTACTATGGTTTTAATAAACTATTAGTCATGTCTCTTTTTTATGCCTAACACACTCACGACTTCTATACAGGCAGCTTTTAGGAGGTTTTCTTGTAGCCAAACAATACACGTGACTCACCTGGGCTTTGCTTAATTAACTAAATTTCCATGTGGAATTTTCTTATTTTGCCATACCTTTTTTTTTTTTTTTTTTTTTTTTTTTTTAAATCATGCGTATACTTTCTTTATTTTCATGGTTTGGCCATTTGATGGATGCTTCTCCTTCATAATTTGCTCCGTATGTAGTTCACCATATCTCTCTCATGTACGAATCCACATCCTCTATTTAATTTTGATGTCTCAAATGATGTCTAACCAATAATTATATTCTGATACATATATCATTAAATGAAGTTAGATTTTGAAATATAAAAAATCAGTTATAAAGTATTTTAAACTTTTTAAAATGGTGTGACATAATAATATTGATTAGATACCATTTATGACACCAAAGATTGGACAGAAGATTTCGATCCCTCATGTACATATCTTTCTAAAATTATCATCACCAAACCCACTTAATAGATTTACATACTTTAAATTTTATTTACATGTGGCATAACTCCTAATTGGTCCTATAAAAGTATTTTAACATTCTATTTTATTTTATCTTTGCTTCTTATCTTATCATAACTCATCGTTTACAATGTCTGACCTTTCAATTGAAAACGAAATAAGAAAATCAAAATAAATTAGTAAAGTAAGAAGAGAATCCATATAACGTGCTTTGACAAATGTGTCTGAATTAAGAAAATCGAGATAATTAATTTACTAATAAGAAAGCACTATTAAGAAGCTCCCTATGAATATAAATTACAACTATGAAAACAAGAACGTTTTCCAAATTAAGGGATATAACTGACCAGGAAAAAGGAGAAAATTCATTAGTAATGAACAATATAACTGGACTACACTTACATAAACAAGTAAGTACTTAAATCACTTGAAATTAAGGGATTCTCTAAATTCAAAACAACCGTAGATTTAAAATGTTAAAAAAAATAGTTGTATACAAAAGTCAACTTTCATTGTCGTCACTAACCATCCCAATATCTATCATTTTCCAATCACCTCAATCCAATCAGGGCTTTGGTTTTCTCAAATAAGTCCTCGATCATTTCCTTAATTTCCTGATTTTTGACTTTCAAACTATATGGCTAATACAGAACCAAATTAATATATCTCTTTTATTCATAGTGAGAATTCAATTAGCTGTCATATTCTGAAAATTACTGATTATTAGTTTAATGGAATACTCATATAGAAGAAATTAAATCTGTACAAGCAATGGCACACATTGATAAGCAACAGAGGAATGAGTAATGAAAGCATATTTTAAAGCATACATAATCCTTTATTTGCATTAGATAATAATTTAAAACAACAACAACAACAATTAAAAAAAAAAAAAAACAATAACAACAACAAAAGCAGCAGCAGCAACAACAACAACAACATCGAAGGTAGCACCAACGATGAAAACTTCGGTTTAGAAAACACTAGTTTATTGCCCGTGCGTTGCACAGAGAGGAAAATAAATAGATAAATAAATAAGAAAATTAAATAACATTTAATAATGACAGTTGGTTATGATAAATAATATAATTAGAATAAGTTTCCAAAAATATAAACAAAAACAAAAAAAGGGTCTTCAATAGTCCTCTTTGCATTCCCATTCCAAACCATAATCACCGTAAGCTAGAAAAACAAATTAACATAAATCAAAAAACGAAAAACAAAATATATAAATCTACGAAAAAAAAGCTAGAAATAACTTAGAAAAATCAAAAACAAAAGAAAAGAAAACAGACCATACCTATATTTTGCTCCATCTTTTTTGTCTTTAATTTTTTTTTTCAGGATCTCTCTCAATCATAAAAATGTAAAATAATAATAATAATAATAATAATAATTATTATTATTATTATTATTATTATTATATAAAAAAAAAACTTTTCTCCAGTGATGCAAAGATAAAGATAGAGTAATAAAAATTATCACGATAATTAAAAATAAAAATAGAAAAAAAAAACAAAAGGAGAAAAAACTCAACAGGGAAAAAAAGATTGGAGAAAAACAATAAAACCAAAAACAGATTCTATTATTTTTTTATTTACTGTTTTTTTTTTTTTAGGAAATAAATTTCAGTTAGATTATATACATGCAAAACACAAAAATTAACTATAACATCTAAAAAAAACAAAACCCAAAAAATGAAAAAGCCAAAAAAACCAAGCACAAATCGAAAAAAGAGAATAAAAAGAATTTAAAAATTGAAAATGTGAAAACAAAAATCATTAAAAATTATAAAATAACAAAAATACGAAGAAAAGATGAATAAAAAACTAAACTTTAAAATAAAAAAAAAACTAAAAAAGGGGAAAAAAAGATTAAAGAAAAACAACAAAATTAAAAACAGATTCTATTATTTTTTTTATTTATTGTTTTTTACAAAAAAAAAAAAAAAAAGATTTAGTTAGATTATATACATACAGACATTGCACTTTAACACATCTTCAATGGACAAAATAAAAAATGCACATTAAATGTAACGACCCCTCACGCACCGTTACAGTTAACTTCTTATTTAATCATTCATCTCTTATAAGAATGCGGAAAATATTAAGCTTGAAATAAAAATATTTACATAACGGAAAAACTTTACTTAGATAATTTTAGAAAACTCTAGAATTTTTTTTTATTTAAAACTATATCAAAATTTAAACTTCATAATTATTATATATATATATATATTTAAAAAAAAAAACCCAATTCATGAAATAAAATTTAAGTCCATATGAAACATCCAATCAAATAATAATGAACTAAAGTCTCAAAACTTCATTTGAAATAGATATAAAAAATCCATCTTATGATCGTTCCTCCCGTTTTCCTATCACATATCGTCCCGCAATCTGCTCCAAGCTCCTCCAATACTATAACTTACCATTTCCTTTATCTGCAACATGAATTAACTTATATAAGCAAGGGCTTAGTAAGACACTTAAATCTCACAAATGTAAATAAAATTTTTCTTTAATCATCATAAATATAAACATCATTTAAAAAACTTTATAACTTTTAAAAACCGTCATATATTGGGCTCGGCGTTGTACCATCATAGCGCGCTAGTCACGGAATGGTTGGGGTGGCAAATCACAAATCAACGGTGACAAAAGTCCGCTCACCGGACAACATCATCATCATTATCAAGGGTGTACAACGCCATTTTAAAACATAAAATACATATACATACCATATATATACTTTTCATCTAAATATCATCATAAGAGAAATATTATTTAAGAACATCATAACATCATCATCAAGATCGAAACATGTACTTCTCAAATCTTTAATTCATGTTGCAGGTGAGAATGTACTTACATAAACGCCTTACTTAACCTTTTCAAATTTTTCGATGGTGACGCGCGATTGAGGTCTCGGGTGCTCGCCTTTAGAACCATTCATGCAATGAATAATAAATATAATAAAATCAATAAAAACTCATAATAATTCATCAAACACATCCATCATCTCATAGCAGCACCTACAAGGCCTATTTCATCATTCAATAACATCAAAACACAAAAATTATACACTTTCCTGAAATTACAAATCTTTACAGAACTGCCAATTAGACCTTTGTCATTCAAAAATTTATAAAACTCCATACAGGGCTCCAAATGATCTAAAACTAATTTTAAATGAAATTAGACATCTAGATCTTTCTAATGGTATCCAATTCATAAAAAATGAAGACCGTTTGGACCTTCAAAATAGTTTTGAAATTGATTTCTAAAATTTACCGAAACTGGCAGCCGGACCTCTGCCTGTTTGAAAAATCACAAAAATTTACAGATGTCTCCAAATGATATAAAACTGATTCCAAATGAAAATAGACATCTATAGTTTTCTAACAATATCAAATTTGTTAAAAACGGAGACCGTTTGGATCCTTAAAAACAGTTTTGAATATGGACCGCTAAAATTGTATAGAGTCTGGCAGCCGGACCTCTTCCTCTTTGAAAAATCATTAAAATTCACACATAACTCCAGATGATATGAAACTGATTTTAAAAGAAAACAGACATCTAGGACTTTCCAACAATATCAAATTTGTTAAAAATGGAGTCCATTTACACCCTTAAAATCCGTTTGGAATTCTTATCTAAAAATCTGGAAATTCCAGTAGCAGTGGTCAAATCCGAAAATCATTAAAAATATAAAAAAAAATTATCACCATAATATATATAAAATTCATACACACACACGATGCAGCCCTAAGACATGTTTCTAACACATAAAACTATTCAATCACCATACCAATGAAATCATAACTCAAGAAATCAAAAACCCTAATTTCGTCTTGTTCACAAAATCAACCATATCGTCATTCTTTCGATCATTATTCAATAAATGTTTATCATCCTCTCCTCAAACTCACATGAAGACCTTCATTAAGAAAATCACCCAATCCTTCAAAGAATCCCAAACTAAAACAAATAATAAAAACATCACCATCATCAAACAATACCAATCATACCTTGAAATCCTTTGATTTTGGCTTGAAAGAATTTGGAGGTTTGACAGATTTTTTTTTTTTTTCTTTTCTTTTGTTTTCTGTTTGTGCGTGTGAGGAATAGAGAGAGCGAAAGAGAGGGAGAGATATGCAAAGGGTGAGGGTTGAGAAACCAAAAGCAGATTGTGTGGAATTAAATTGGGAATCAATTGAAAATAAATTTTCTGATATAACATTTGGTTATGGGCTGTCATTTTGGGCAAATAAGGTTGTCTTGCAATTAGCAGATTAAATGGAATACAAAAATATCTCCTTTCCTTTTTTTTTATTTTTTATACACGTCCCTTCCCCCTTTATTTCCTCCTTTAGATTTCCCAATATACACATATATATACATTTAATATTATATATACATTTGACTAATCATATGACTTAATATATAAATATATACGGCAAATATATACAGTACAATCTGTATATATATAAAATAAAATATACTTATAACATATAGTATATACATATAAACATATAACATAACCGTATAACAAAATATGGTGTATATATATATATGCTTTATATAATTTACAAAAATATATGCAACAATTTCTTTATTATATATGTATTTAAGCCATCACACAAAATCATCAAGTCATCATAAAAAAAATTCATCAATTTAGCATGAACTTTGTTCTAGCACATCGAGTTCTCATCGCGTCACCTGTGAAAAATAACTCAGCATAACATTAGAATTAAGAAATTGCAATCTCATCACATTATCCATGTTAATTCTAATGTTAATTCTCTAACGTTATAGTTAGGTAGCATTTGTGGCGTTACATCAAAATGGTATCAATGTCCAGTTATTGTAGCTATCAGAATAAACAACTACAAAGTAAGGGTAAATTCATCCATAAATAATTTTAGAATGACAAAGTTGTCCTAACACTGTAATAAGCTGTAAAAGTAACTAAAACCCAAGGGAAAAATTGCCAATTGACCAAAAAAAAAAAAGGGCTAAAACCGGAATAACACTGTAGCAAAGGAAAAAAGCAACTATAAAGGAAGGGCAAAATCATCCATTAATAATTTTAGAAGGATAAAGTTGTCCCAACACTGTATCAAACAGTAAAAGTAACTAAAACCCAAGAGCAAAATTGCCAATTGACCAAAAAAAAGAAAGGGTAAAACCGGCATAATACTGTAGTAAAGAAAAAAATAATTAGTGATGAAGGGCAAAAAAGTCATTAAACTGTAGAAAAAAAAAGTTACTGTACATTACTGTAGCAAAAATTACTGTATATTAATGTACATTACTGTAGCAGAAGCAACGAAAATAAAAATAAAAAAAAAAAAAAAAAACAAACAAAAATACTGTAGAGTACTATAGAAAGAACAGTGAAATCCCCCATTCCTTTAGTATATTAGTATAATTTCAATCTCACCGCCTATTATGCAGCGTCTAGTTTTATAGGGCCTATTACAGAAGCTGCCACGATTCCGAGAAGTGAAAATCTAAGCATGTTGTGATTAAGTCTCTCAAGGTTAAGCAAGGGCCCGTTAAAAACACTTCTGTGATTTGCCTAATTTAGTATCACTCTGGCTCCACCGAGCGTACAATGGAGAGGAACTTCATTTTACGGAAGGTGGTTTTCGAAAACTCAAGCTGCTTGTTCTAAGATAATTGCAAGGACTAAAGCAGGTCGAAATAGAAAGAGGTGCATTGCCACTTCTTGAAGAGTTGACGATTGGACCAAGCCCGCTTCTAAATGAAGTGCCCTCCGGTATCCGACACCTAAGAAATCTCAAAGTTCTTGCCAATTATGACATGCCAGCTGAGTTTGTGCTCGGTATACAACCAAACGGAGGCTCGGATTATCGGAAAGTTAAGCATGTACCATCCGTTCTTTTCTGGTACAGAGTTCAGGGAAGGCAGTATGTTATGTACAAGCTTGGTGAACTGGACTTGTTGGACCATTTGCAAGGCACTTCCACAACAAATATAACAGTTGGAATTGCCTCCGGTTTAGTTTCTGTTAAAACGATGATGAAGCAGATTCGAGCATCACCTCCGTTGCTCCATGGAATGATGCCAATCGGTTGAGTTTCTCTAGTGATCGGTTTAGTTTCTTCAGCGACGATATTGAGGACTAACTCAACATTTTCAGGTGTGTTGCATTTCTATTTGGTACTTTTTGTTTTTGTTCTTTTTCCATTTCACTTCATAAGACTTTGTTTTCAAGGTTGACATTATTTTTGTTTTGAACAAAAAACGGTTCAACAAGTTATTGCATCCTTCCGAATCCTTTACAATTAGGCAATATGCAGTGATATTCATAGCAATCTCTTGATTCTTCCACGATATTTCGTTCTCGTGTTAACGTAGAGAAGGAAAGCTAAAATTGTGATGACATGACCAAAATTTTTATATTTTTCTTGATTTCGTATTAAAATCTTTGTTAGCATCAGTCCTTCCAACTTAAAGATTGTTTATCATGACAGGTTCTGAGGTTCTCTTCGGCTAAGACGGCTGATCACTCGACACGGCTACTCTGTTATCCTTCACCCTGCAGCTCTACAACCTTTGTTTCTGTGGAGCATATGTGTTTCAAAATTCCTTCTTTGGGTTTATGCAGCTTCTCATTGTAACTTTTCTGTTTCTGAAAAATACTTTTTTAAGTCCTGATTTGGTTAATATTAATAGCTTTGAAAAGATGTTTACTACACGAAGTTTCTTCTATTTTTCTTTGTAATAACTTAATATCCAATTCAACATATCAGAGAGGGCTGTTTTATTTTATTTTTTTTATTTTTTATTTTTTCTGTCTGTACTCCAAAAACAAAAAAGAAAGCACTTTTCCAATTTCTTTTTTTAAATGATTCGAAATTGTAGTAATAGCTTCTTACTTTTTTTTTTTTTTTTTTTTTGGAAATAATAAGAAATTTGTTACCAAGATGAAGATTCCAATAAAATAACATATTTTATTACTTCCTCCAACTATATTAATTTATCATCAATTCTGAGAGAAATAAAAGTCAAATTATGGGCTTACTCTATCGGCCTTCCTATAAACATGACTGAACTTAATTCCTGAAACAAAGATTATAAATTAAATATATCCACTTCATTATAATAAATAGCGTTTGTATGAAAACAAAATAGAGTTAATAGTATGATTTTTAAATATTTGAAAATGGCGGTAAATATTAAATTTACCATATAAATTATCTATTTACTATAAGTCTTGTAAATTTGTTGTTTAAGTGTTGTTTAAGGTTACTTACTTCAATATTTTTAAATTATGTTGTTTATTCTTAATGGGGAATTCTAAAATGAGACTATATCACTTTACCTTCTCCATATGGTAAAAAAAAATTTACTGTTTGACTTCGTTTCAACGGTCTAGATGTTTTGTGCACAAAAAATCTATTATGTGCTCAACTATACCTGATTAAAAGACAATCAATAAAAAGAAAATAAATAAATATAATAAATAAATAAATAAAATTAAAAATTAAAAAATTAAAAACCTCTTTCCCGCCCATGTCTTCCCCAATGCTGATGCCGCCCACCTCCTCTTTCTCCCCAACGCCGTCACCGCGTCACCGGTCCTGCCCGTGGGTCGAACATCAAATAAGGGAAAAGGGTTTCACTGCTCCCTTACCCATGAGCACAAGCCACCCACATCGGCGTGCTCGTCGGCAGAGGGGGGAAAAAAAAAAAAAAAAAAAACCTCACCGATGCGAAGGGGGAGAGATTCAACGACGGTTGCCGTGGTTCACGACGGGGCCAGAGATCGTCGAAGATCTAGGTGGTGATGTCACTATTCCCTCACATCCTGCCTCCCCACCCAGAGATCGTCATTCTCACTCAGCTCTCACCGTTGCAAGCGTAGAACGACAGATCCGATGGAGGGGAAGGTCGCCGGCGAGTCACAGTGGGTCGCAACCACTTTCGATCATCACGCTCGGTGGCTGGTGAGTAGGATTACAACCCCAACGATTTGCTAGGTCTGCCGGGGGGGTGGTGGCCTCCACGGCCTTGAACACCGAAGAAGCTGATAAGGCCTGACGAGAATTGCAGAGGCGTCGAGGGTGCATGGGGAGGCCGCATGGACGACGCAAGAGCTGTCCCAAACGACGAGGGAGATGGCGGAAAATCTGTTTTTATTTATTTAATTTTTTTTGTTTTGGCTTTTTTTTGTTGGTAATTATTCATATAATCAGAAGTAGTCTGTACAACAAGGGTCCGTTTGGTGAAACGGTTTGACTTAAAATTTTTAAGTTTGAATTTGTTAACTTTTAAAAACTAGTTATAATTTTTGTTAACTTTTTAGAAAAAGACAAAAACTGAGATGAAAAATATGAGTTTAAGGGTTTGTTTGCCTAACCATCTCATTTTAAACTAATCATCTCAAATCTCATCATGTTTTTTGTCTTTTCTGAAAAAGTTTTTTGTCTTTTCTGAAAAAGTCAACAAAATTTACTATGCAAACTTAAAAATCTCAACTCAACTCAAACTGAACTGGTGTACCAAACGGGCCCTAAGATGTAATACCAGACAGGCCATAAATTTTTGTGCATATAATAAATTTATAAATTTTGTGTGTGTAAAAAAATCTCAACCATGGTTAAAATTTTTACCCCATTGGTAGGGTGAAGGAAGAGGTCACATTGTAAAACTCCTTACTTTTAACTATTTACTGTAAAAAATGCTATTTAATTCAATCACCCATGAAAAGTGACCACCGTTATGGCCAACGTCCCTATTAGAAGATAGGAAAGGAGCCACAAACAGGCAACTGAAATTCAATCCGTAAAATAATTTTAAACAATGGGCAGCATCTGTATTGGGTTCAGAATGTCGGAAATCTAAATCTGGTGTGGACATTAAATCATTGAGAGAATAAAAAGAGTTGAAGGGGTTTCTTAGATATCATCTACGAAGTTTGTTTAGTTTTATTCTTTTTATTACTTTTTTTTTTTCCCCTCTTCGGAACTTCTTTTTACGGTATAAATTAGCATGTAGAATTTGAAAGTGTATTAGCGAACTCTAATATACAGAACACTAACTTTTTTCTCCGTTGATTGAGAATCATCCAGATTGGTATTGCATCTCATCAATGAAACCTGTATCAATGAAACCTGTAGAGTTGATCCAATTTTACTCGAATGATCAGCATAATTTCACTTATAGTACTATTACTATTTTTAGGAGAAAACTGTGACAACAGTCACTTAAATAGACATTTGTTTTTTTTGCCCTTTGTTAGTACTTGCTTAGATTATTGAGCCTCCGTACATAATTAATTGGCTGTCAACAAAACCTAAGCTATAATGGTTGGGGTAATAATCCAAATATGTGTTTTTTCAGGGGCAATAGTATAAAGCACCTTGGTTTCGATGCTATAAGACCTACTAACCAATCTTTGATTAGGACTACTTAATGTGAAACTTGAAGATATCTTAAAAAGAAAAGAAGAAAAAGTATCTTTATTTTGCACCATACATCAATTCAGTCCTTGTTTTTGCAAAAAAAAAGTATAGATGACTGAAAATCAGCTTAATAGGACTGGAGTCAAATATGTGACCTGCTAAACTAATCAACCGCATGTGAAATTAAAAGTGCATTAAAGTAAAAAACATCTGAAATTATAGAGGTTCCCTTCGATTTGAAAAGAAATCCTCTTAATTTGGAGTCGGGAAGTATCATCTTATCTAGTTTTGGAGAAAGCTCAAAAGTTTATAGCTTTATGTGGACTCAAGAAGTCCTTAAGGTTTCTGCGAGACACGCAGGCCTACATACATATATATATATATATATATATATATGTATTCATGATATATAAGAATAATAATTAACATAATTCAAACATTTTTCCCGCTATTACCCATTTTGCATTGCGGTTTCCGCGTAACCGTTATCGCGTCCCCTATGTCATGGGAACCTATTCGGTATCCATCACAATCTTTGTGATTCACGGCATCCTTATCTGACTGAGTTCAAATGGTCTTTCCTAGAACAATATGCCGGATTACCCAACATCCTGTTAACAAGTATCACGCTTTACATTTATTTTTTACTAATAAATTTTTTTAAGTGATTGTAAGTCAATTATTAAGTTGACAAAAAAGAGTTAAATATTCATTAATCAAATCATTTACTCCATCAAAATATGATAGATCTATTGAAGAATGGATTAATCGGACGTGAATAAAGATAGTGTCTGATTTTACAAGTCAATATCATCAACAATAAAATTCATAGTAAGAGGAAAATCCCTCACCTTTAAAAATCGTGAGGGTTCAAGTCCCTCAATCCCCAAAAAGCCCATTTGATTCCCTAATTATAAAGTTTATATATAGGCAAATGGGAATGCTGTGGTAGAGCCTCATTAAGAGGCACTACAGGTAGTTATCAATTCATAGACTGTTAAGATGAAATCTAACGGTAGAAAATATAAAAGAACACACAACTTTTAATACACAATTGGGATATATATATATATATTATAAAAAAAAAAAAAAGCTTTTTTCTAAAATAAAAAATAATAATAATAAAAAACCCAAAATTTAATCAGAACCCATAAATCTACCCCACCTTCACCCACACTCGATCGCCAGAGAAGCTGCCAAAGAAAGCCTAAGATGCAAACCTGCAAATCTTGCCCCCAAGAAGGAAACAAGGCAGCGGAGACCGGAAATGACTTGTATGCAAACCCTCGCGAGCTGGCGTCGGAGCTGGTGTCGGAGATGGACCTGCCGACGCTCTGCAAACACTCACAAGCTGTATAGGAGCTGGACCAGCCGACACTTTGCAAACCCTCACGAGCTCGTAATAGAGGTGGACCCGTCGGCGACTGGGAAAACAGAGTTGGACCCGCCGGTGATTGGGAGACAGAAAGTTGAGTCACAATGTCGACGACCTCATGACAGATTGAATAGAGTTTTTTTTCCAGTTTAGATCAGATCTTTTTTTTTTTTTTTTTTTTTTTTAAGGATCAGATCAAAAATTTGAGGAAGGAATTTTTTTAAAAAATTTGTAAATATGAAATAAAATAAAGGATCGTGTATATGAGACTATATTACCATTATATACATTTTAGATTAGAGTAGTTCATTTAGTCACACAATCAATTTTAACTATTGGCTGGATCACTACTGGTAGTGCTCCTTGTTGCGCTTTGTCATGACCCGACCTACGTAGAGCCGTTATCGTGCTTACATAACATGCTTACTTAACTTACTTAAATATACTCTTGTATTTCGTAGAAATACGGAAATTTTTTTTTTTCTTTTTAACTCAATTTAAAACTCAAAACTCAAAACTTAACTTATTCTCAAACTTATTTATATGTACTCAATCAAGTACATAGTTGTAAAACCATTTTAACACATTTGATAAACCATATCATAACATAAACATAAACATATTTTACAAAACACGTGACAGTATCCAACCCAAATTTCACAATCTGCAATGTCATCTCTCCACAGTCTTGCATCAAGCTTGTCCAGTAGTAGGTAAGCAACCTACAACATGAATGTAAGTTATGAGCTTATGCTCCGTAAGTACAACTTTCTAATCCGCAAAATAATTTCGGTAAAAAAATGTATGAATTGATAATGCATGAACAAATTATACTTTCTTATGAATCAATTATGTTTTCTTATGTAAACTTGGTTATGGGCCCCTTACGTATCATGAACATGAGTGTACGTACCGTGGCGCGTAGCCATGGATTAAATATAAACTAGCCCTTGTGACAATTCGGTACGACACAAGGCAACTTGCTTGCATTCATTCTTGAAAACTTGTTCTTATTTTGATCATACTTGAAAACTTAAATCGTTATTATTTCTTACTTGAAAACTTGATCTTATTCTTGTCATGTGATTTATTATTAGTGAGCATGGTTACATGATGATACAATAATAAAACATAAATCATATGCATCACATACATTAACACATGATGCTTTGAAAAACATGCAAAGCAGTAAAAATATTTTACCCATGCTATAGGCAGAGTTGTACTTACAAATTATCCTACGCTCTTGGTCTATCATTCTAACAAGGTACGACAACATGTTATATTCCTGTTTTCAAACAGAATCATAAGATAAGAATCGTCTATCTTACTACAAACCATAACATACTATATCGGTATTCAATCCGACTACCATTGGTAATCGTAGATACCAACCATAACATAGTAAATCAGTATCCCATCCGATTACCATTGGTAATCATAAATACAGGCCCTAATAAAATAAATTGGTATCATATCTGATTACCATCAGTCATACACTTGTTACCATATTCTTATGTTTTGAAAATATCATAACTTTACAAATCAAAGTATTTCTTATCATATTACTTGAAATTACCTTTCATACAACATAGTACGTTTTTAAAAATCACTTGGGAAATTTCATTGGATTTAAACATTTCTCATAAAACCATAGTCCTTTTTTAAAAGGGTCATAAAACCTTAAAAACTAATTTCAAAACATTCTTTGAATCTATGTGTGCAGAAAATTTCCTTTACCATGCATAATTTTAAAAATCTCATTTTATCTTTAAATTGGTTTAAAATTTGGTAAAACTTTCTTCACACAAGTTGTAGATCTCGTCGAAATCTACAACTTTTGTTTTTTGTCCAAAACTTAAATATGCCTTTAACTTGTCCGTTTTTCTCTTTGAAAAATTCTAGCCGTATACAGTACTTGGACCAGCTAGTTTTGAAAACTGATTAAAACGAAGGCCTTTGGAGCCTGTTTTTCAGAAACTGTCTACAATGCCCACTAGGTTTGTCTGTTTTCTACAACTTTGCAGTTATAACTTTTTTCAAATCCAGTCTCTAAGGGGCTCAAAATTGGATTTCCAGAAAACTGTTCAATTTATGTCTGAACACCAGCAGTTTGTATTTTGTTGGTTTTCGTTTAAAAATTCGCACACACTACCTTAAACGGTTGAAACCGTGAGCCTACGTCAACATGCAACGTGTCGGATTCGTTCTTAACATTCAATCATATACTTATCTTTTTACATGAAAAACACAAAGTTGATAGTCTTACTAGCTTACGAAGTTGTGTTTTTAGTTTAATTTCTTAACCATCATACACATAACATTCACAATCATCATCATCATCATCATAAAATCTCCCTACTTAAGCATGTGAGGGCATTTTCACAAACACATAGTGAGCACATATAACCTTCACACTCATCCTAAAGCATAAAATCAAATCCATGCTTAAAACTTAGCAAACAAGATAATCTAAACTTAGATTAAGCATAGACAAATCATATAAAACCATAACATGGCAAGATAAGAAGTATGAGCTTATACTCTTACAACTCATAGCTTGAAATACACATAAATCACATAAACCAAAACTTAATGAAATTCTTAGTTAGAGGTTCAAGAATAATACTTGTAAGCTTGGAAAGATTGCTCTAGACCTTAGGATGAGAAAAATTTGCTCCACCACCCTCCATACCACAACCTGCCATCTCTCTCTCTCTCTCTCTCTCTTTTTACTAAGTCTAGATAGGAATAGTTGAGAAGAAACTAGAAGGTGAGAGGCTAACTAAAGTCATCCAATTCTCACAATCCACCTCTATTTATAGGTGGAAATTTCTAAATTTTTTACAATTATTTTTCTTTCTAAAATTCTCCTTGAATTGCATATTAGTCCTTAAAAGACAACATATTTTCCTTCTAGTCCCCATGAGTTGGCTGACCATGTGGAGCATTTTTCCACCAAAAAAAATTTTCATAATCATCCACTTAATACTTTCCAATATTTCAAAAATTCCCAAAATTCACATAATTATCTTTGATGAGGTGTCCTGCAAATAGGGCTCCGTTTGGCACTTGCTCCTAATATGCAGTTCATTTTCTTAATAATCCAGATATTACAAATACTATTTTAACTATTAACATTACAGTATTGCTGGATTGTAGTCCATAATTTTTCTAGACTTAACTGGACTGCGTATATATTTTTCTTAGGATTAAAAGCTACTTGGTCCTCATTACTCCAAAAATTATTCCTGATTATACTAGAGTGATCTCATTCCTTATTCTTAACTATGTATTCGTAATGACGGTCAGTCACAGTATATTTTTAACACTGCTTACAAGACGACAGTACCATCTTAATTATGTCGTAAATTATCTTGGTCATTCATCGGCCGGGACAAAATCATAAATTATGATTTTGCCTTTATCACCATAAGGCCTTATCCTTGACTTAATAAACTATCATTGAGTCTCATAATACTTATAAGAACTCAAACATACTCTGATAATCAAATCAGATCATGAACTTCATATTGACATCCATAATTCCCATGAAACATCACAATAACACATAGTACGAACTTAAATTTTTTTATGTATAAGGAAATTATGAGTCCGTAAAAATTTCGGTTATTACACGCTTAACCACAATCTTCCCTCTAGGCAAATATAAAGAACCTTTTTTTTTTTTCCCCCTTCCACTACCATGAATTTTTTTTTTTTTTTTTTAGAAACACATTTTTATTACCACTAATTGAGGTACGTGCGATGTACGTATTGAGTTATAATTAAAAAATTTTATAACGTAGATAATTAAAAGAAAAATTTGTACTTAGAAGTTGAACAAGAATATGCAATTATAATAGTAGAAGTAAATAAAATAAAAACACACACACACAATGCACAAATTTAATCATAAAAATTGAAAGAATACTTATCGCAATCAGAAATCAAATTTGATCACAAACAACAAAATTAAAATTTTCAATGAGAAAAATGAGATTAGAGATCTCTAAATATATATATATATATATGATAGACAATTAACATGAAAATTGAGCTTTTAGATGTGACAATAATTTAAATCCTTACTAATAATAATAATAATAATAATAAAATGATAACTCATATACAATATAAGTTGGTATTCAAAAGTTTAGATTAGAGTTAGTGTCCGTAGTTAAGTAACAATTTTTCTATATTTAACCATCAAATTTTCATTCTATTTGATACTCATAGCATATTTCAGAAGAAATGCTAGCAATATTCATTTTATCACTTGCTTTAATGTCACGTTTTAGTTTATTTTCTCATGGATCTAAGGTAACTTATGATCACATAAAAATTACTATATCCACTCAAAATTATAAAAATACGCATAGAGTATATGTGCCTACATCCTTCATTGCTTTGTACATCATCCTAAATTAAAATTAAAATAATTCGACAAAAAAATTTTAAATTGAGACTTTCATTGCTCGGTAGTCTTAAAACAAACTTGAAACCGATGCGAGATGCACTTTTGTTTATGATTTGACGGAATAAAATTAAACATGAATTAGTTAAATCATTGAGTTATTTATTTACTTTTTTGTTTTTTTTTTTTTTTTTCCTTCTTAGTTCTTCAACACACTCTCGGTTGCCTCCTTTAGTCACAGTGGGTTATGGCTTCAAGCTTTACGTTTTTTCTTCTTCTTTTTTTTATAATTATTTTTTTTTCCTTTTTTAGTTCTTCAACACACTATATATCGGTTGCCTCCTTTAGTCACACTGGGTTATGGCTTCAAGCTTTACGTTTTTTTTTTCTTTTTTTTTCCCTGGCAATTAGGGTTGGTTATGCAATTATCTAAAAACTAATTCCATTTTACCCTCTTTAATTACAAATATTCCACTTAACTATATCTTATCTTTATTATAATAAATAAACCATTATACATATACCACATTACTCATAAAAAAAATATATATATATATATATATTTTTTTTCAAAATCCATACATACACTCGTATCTTTTGTAACTCTAATTTCAAATTTTTAAACTCTAAAATTTTCTCCATCAAATTCTTTTTAAGAAAAAAAATTACTAAGTTCTATTTATTTTACATTCATCTTATTTTGTTTTTATTAAATCTATGGTGAATCTTGAATTTTTGTGGTATAAAGATTTTGCTCTTCTTAAATTAAAACAACATTTAGCCAAAAACACAAATAAATAAGTAAACAAATACGTAGTGCTGTTTGCTTTCCTTTTCTTTTCTTTTTTTCCAAGAAAAACTTTTTAATTTTTTTCAATGGGAAAACGTTTTTTTTTTTTTTTTTTCTAATGGAAAATATTTTTTCTCAGTTAAATTAAAAAATAAAATTGAAGTGGGAGTTTAAGAAGATTAAATGAGGTACTATTAAAGCAAAATTTATAAAATGATAAATTATATGAATCGTTTAATTAGTACTAATTGACATGTACATATCTAGTTATTGTTCAGGCTGAAATTTTTTTGAACTAAATTAATGACAATAGTGTAATTTCACTTAAATATGGTGGGCCAACTTAATTGTTTGCTTGAAGCAGAAAAGCCAACTCAATATGTGTCTAGTCAAATATGTAGCTTCAAAAAAAAAAAAAAAAAAAAAAAAAAAAACTATTGGTTGCGTATTTGACGACGAAAGTAAACAGTAAAATTAGATATCTATTCTTTTAATATAGTTAAGATTAAGATAGGATATAGTCTATACAACGCGGCTTCCTATCTACAGAGGTGGAAAGTCAGTGAAGAAAACAAAGAAAGATGGAGGAAAGTTTTAGGAAGTTCCATCTTAGACGTCATTTTTTAAAAAATCCTATCCATCTAGCCTTTCCCTCACAATAAATCAGTATTGGCTTAAATAAATTATAATATAATGGTAGGGTTATCTGGCAAGTGGCACCCGTTTGGACATACAAAATTCTCATATTAAATTCTATTTTTTCTTTCAGCGTGGTTGTAGAGAAATGTTATCATAAATGATGCATTAGAGAGGGGGGGGGGGGGAGAAAAACTATAATAATGTTTTTTTATTAAATTTTTTTTTTTTCAAGTAAAGAAAGAGGGAAAAATGTTCCTTGTGCATAAGAGGAGTCAACGGGGGGTGCTAATTGCTAAACCGTGTAACATCTCATTATATTTTCAGATCCGACATTCTTCTGATTCAAGCAACAAGATAATTGCCCCCCAGGTCGTTCAAGAAGCCGAGCAATTACTAGAAATGAAAGCTTCACGTACAGCAATTAATGTCATTGACAAGGCACTTCGCTTAACAAATGAAGCAGTTTTGCTCCGAGAGGCCGACATAGACATTCAGTGTCTGAAAAGTGAGCTAGAGGATCTCAAGCATTTGGTCATGAGCATAAACATATCGAAGTGGAACACAGAAGGATGGTTGATGGATGCAACAAAGGCAGCGCAGCGCACCAAGTTCATCTTGGACATGTACGTTCTTCAGACGGCAGGGCACCAACATCGGCGTGGATCTAATAATATGGTTCTCCGGGAAGGCGACAACCCGATTAAAAAGTTGAATCCAGGAGATGTAGCTTCTGAGATTCAACGTATTATAAAAGCAATACAAGTGATGAAAGACTGGGGTCTAGATCAAGAGTTATTTTCGTTGCCAGGAGGATGTAGCATATGGCATGCGGATTTCAGTTTGATATGGCGCTCAACAATTGTGGGCTTTGAAGAAGGATTGAGGAGGAGTAATGATCTCAGATTCTTGGAGAACTCGTACAGTTTCATCGAGGAAGAAGAACTTGTCAGTATTAAATTCCGAAAGGAAGAACTTGTAAGCATGCTGGTTGGAGAACCATCCAAACGCTTGGTGATTTCGTTGGTTGGCTTAGGCGGAGTTGGTAAGACCACTTTTGCTAGGGTCATCTACCAAAGTAAAGAGGTCCAGCAACACTTCGATTGCCATGCTTGGATCAATGTGCCGCAATCATATCACTTAAAGGATCTATTCGTTCATTTAGTGAAGACGATCCGTGAAGATGGAGACTCTGGCGAGGAGGAACTTGACAGAATGGAAGAGCAAGAGCTAATTAGCCGTTTGAAGAAACATTTGTTGACAAAGAGGTATGTGATTGTTTTTGATGATGTCTGGCAAGTTAATTTTGGGAAGTCATGAATCATGTTTTCCCAGATAGCAACAATGGTAGTAGGATAATCGTCACAACACGCAACAATGCAACTGCTGCTTCTTGTGATGTTTTCAAGTGTCTACAACCTCTTTCCAAAGAAATGGCTTGTGAGTTATTTTGTAAACATGCATTCAGTAACTCGGATTCTGGTAATCATCCCCATGAGTTATCGGAGTTGGCCCGAGAAATTATTAGAAGATGCCACGGGTTACCACTTGTCATTAAGGCCATTGCTGATCATCTGTCTACGGGACTGTCTGATTGGACAATGATGCTAAACCATTTCCATGATGGTTTTAGTCTGACTCCCATACTTAATTCAGTAATTTCAACAATTTTCTCTCGTAGCTATAATGATCTACCTTTCCCTATTAGACTTTGCTTCTTGTACTTCGGTATCTTTCCCGCAGACTTTCTGATTCCTGATCAAAAATTATTCACGTTGTGGATCGCTGAGGGCTTTGTTAGAGAAGAGGTTGGCAAGACGTTCGAACAAGTTGCAGAAATGTACTTAAATGAGCTCATAAATAGAAACTTGGTTCAAGTCTTACCCATGAAGTACGATGGCACTGAAAGAATGTGTACAGTTCAGGGTTTCATGCATGAAATTCTTGTAGCAAAGGCCAAGGAATTTGAGATCTGTCAGGTATTTGAGGAGAGAGACTCGACAGCAAATGTTGAGCCTGAAAGTCGTCGACTATCGATCTATGGAGGAGTAATAAACTCTTTAGAAATCACTGTCGAACACTCCAGGGTTCACTCCGCCTCTCTTTTCGATGCCAATGGAGTAGTTATTACAAAGTCTTCGCTGGTTAGTTTGTTCGAAAGATTCAAGCTTCTGGAGTTGTTGGACTTTGAAAATGCTCCACTAGATGACCTCCCAGCAGAACTGGGAAACCTGTCGTTCTTGAAGTATTTGAGTTTACGGAATACGAAAGTGAAGATGCTTCCAAAGTCCATCGCGCTACTACTCAATCTACAAACCTTAGACACTAGAAATACACTGATTAATGAGCTACCAATCGAGATCCAGAAGCTCCGGAAATTACGACACATACTGGCTAATGTTCATAATGACAAAGGCAGCCCATGTTCAGTCCGCGGAACGAGGATTAAGGAAGGGATTCATTTTCTGGAAAACTTGCAGACACTAATAACAGTGGAAGCACGCAGTGATGTCATAAAAGAGTTGAAGAAATTGAGAAAGTTGAGATGTTTGGCCATTTCACAATTGGACTCGCACATTGTGAACGCTCTCTGCACCTCCATCAAGAAGATAAATCTCCTTGAATCCCTAAGTTTATACGCTTCCGATGATCGTCAAACTTTGGTTTTGAATCCATTTCGACTCCACCACCTTTACTAAGACGCCTCATCTTGAAGGGTCGTCTAGAGATGTTGCCAGGTTGGATTTTGACGCTTCAGAATCTAAGCATATTGGGTTTAAGTTTCTCGAGATTGACTATTGACCCTTTAGAAGCCCTTTCGTGTTTGCCCCATTTGGAATCTCTTTTACTTCATCGAGCATACGCTGGCGAGCAACTTCATTTCCCGGAAGGCAGTTTCCAAAAGCTCAAGCAGCTTGTCCTGACGGAGTTAAGTGAACTTAGGGTGATAACAATAGAGAGAGGAGCATTGCCTAATCTTGAAGCTTTGACGATTGGACCTAGCCCGCTTCTGAATGAGGTTCCCTCCGGCATCGAACACCTAAGAAATCTGAAAGCCCTTGCCAACTATGACATGCCGACTGAATTTGTGAGCAATATGCAACCAGATGGAGGCTCAGATTACTTGAAGGTTCAGCATGTGTCATCTGTCATTTTCTTCTACAGAGTTCAGGGAAGAAGTTACATTTCGTTCACGCTTGGCGAGTCGGGGTTGTTGGACTATTTACAAGGTTTAGCAACAAACAGAGATGCCGTCGCACAACATGACCTTCAGTCAAGTTTATTTTTCAGCGATCGAGAAGAAGAGTCTGCCTCAACCTCAACTGTTCAGCAGAATGATGTCAACCGGTTGAGTTTCTCCAGCGATCGGTTTAGTTTCTTCAGCGATGACATTGAGGACTGATTGAAAATGTTAAGGTTTGTTCTAATATCTGTCTCATTTGTCTAACTGTTAAATATAAATTATGTTGTGACTCTTTCTGAGACTGTCACGCCCTTTCCCTAAATCCATGACTAATTTTTTCTTTCAAATTTATATATTTTTTCAGTTGCAAATACCTCAAGGACTCGGACTTTTGGACCCAGGTGGAGTGAAATGGAAACGAATTAGTCACCCGAGATATAAAGTTTGCTCCTTGTCTTTCCATGTGATCGTTGTCATCGTTGCTGCTCCTTTCTGGCCTTGCTTTGTTCTCCTTTGAATTCTCATGCTTGTGAAAATGAACATGGTTATGTGATTGTACGGTCTGTGGAACATATGTGCAGTAGACCAACCAAATCCTTCTTTTGTTTTATGGTTCTTCGGTTTTTTAATTTTCTGTGTCTGAAAATGGTCTCCAAGTCCGAATTTGTGTTATTTTTTTAAATGGTTAATGTGGTTGGCTTGACTTCCTGTAATTCTTTTTGGCCAACTTACCATAATTATGCTTCCCCTGTTTTGTTCTGCATATTTTTATCTACAAATATTAAACTTGTCTCTTAGAAAGCTTTTCAAGAAAAGCTTGAATTGCCTGTTGTCACGGACTTACCGAAAGGCTCAGCTAGGTCCCGTGTGGCACCCCTGACACAGCGACCAGCTGTCTCACCAACAGACGCACAAATGCATCTTGTCGACTGGTTTGCCCTGCCTTGGGCTCCTCAGGGGAACTGCTCCAGTCCCGACCAGTTTGTGCAGGGGTGGCATAGCCCCTTCTGCAATCATCAATGAATTACATCCTTCATGCAGCACTGGAGTCGCCCTCAATAGAGGATATCCAGCCAACTTGGTGCGTAAAAACTTGCTCCGTCCATCAGCTAAGGATGTGACACTTTGAACACTTTGAATTCTTGTCCTTGAGTACACATTGTGGTAGAGAGATGTCATCCTTACCAATTTGTTCTTAAAAAAATAAATAAATAATAAAAATAAAAATAAAAAATAAAAAAATTAAAGTTGGATGTCAAGTAATACAGTAGTACACTTCTTAGTTTTAATTGAATCAACAACATAATGCATAATTTGCATATCAATTTCTAATTATGCTCTACCGAGTGACATAGTAGTAGACCAATTAGTTTTTTATTGAGTAGAGAACCCTTTTAGATATATTGCATTTCTTCAATTATATTTAGTGGTTGTTGCCATAACATATCATATTTTCTCATCTGATTCCATCACAAAGTGTTGAGCTCGAATCCCTAAGCGATCTGTTGATAGTGATTATTTAAGAATTCTTACGCAGAATCTGCATAGTTGAAAATAACAACATCAAGTCATAATGATTCTGTACATATATGCCAAACCAACACATTACAACACTCGAAATTGTTCCCCACAAAATTGTTTCTAAAACAATCGAGGGAAAAAAAAAGAAAGAAAAGAAAAGAAAAAAGAAAATCAAACAACTATCGAAAACAAGAGAAAAGTTATTGGTAGTTTATCCTTTCCCTCTTCTTTTACTTATTGCCCTAGTTATAAGCAACTCTGACGAGGAACGTTACTACTTAAACTGAACTCCACATGAACAAATAGTTTGTAAAAGTGTAAGTATGAAGATTGCAGCAGCCACAAGCACAGCGAAAATGGTCAATGGGGAGCTGAAATGTATATGAACCAAGGTAGCCATCCAGGTGTTCCAGGGTTACT